>OZ038479.1:61286892-61341892 GCA_964036315.1 Acanthosepion esculentum | reverse complement strand
CATTCTTAGTTGGGCCAAGATATTTTGTCACAACCTTCTCTTATATACAAATTCGCTCAGAAACTATTACAATTTCTTTTATTACATTATACTAGCATATTACATGTAAAAATAAATTGATTATTTATGTATGAATCAACATTTCTGACTAGGATCAAGGGGGTACTATCTGTACACTCTATGAAATCTATCCACATATATATATATATATATATATATATATATATATATATATATATATATATATAATTAAGTAATTCATTGAGAATTGAAACCCTGACAGTTAGGTTGTCAAGCAAACATCATACCAAGTGATCCAACGGGCCTCGGTGACGAAGAGGTAGTAAATCAGACTCAATATAGCGCCGCTCGCTCACATATTCCGTGGTGGAACTCAACTGAAGATCTCTGTAACCATAGGACTGTGCCCCCCGGAGCCACAACTACTATCACCAAGCCACTCAAACTGAAGCATTAGAAGCCGGGTCAAGCAATGATATAGACATGATAGAAATTGCTAGGAGGATTTGATAATTATAATTAAGTAATTCATTGAGTCTGAAAGAAACCTAAACAGAATGCAGAAAACACTGGACGGCCGTTTCGTCTGATTTACTATCTCTTCGTCAGTTGGTATGATGTTTGCTTGACAACCTAACTGTCAGGGTTTCAATTCTCGGTAGAGGATGCGCACTGCTGATGAGTCCCAAATATAGGAATATAGGGATAGGAAGTTCTTCTACATTCCATATTACCTTCAGACTCGTGTTTTACTCCATCGCAACTTGGCGATTCCCACAAGTTCAAGATACATCGAAGAATCCACTGAATCAAAACCGAAATCGTTCTTTTCTAATGGAATGCAAAAAGCAGGAAGCCAAAGAAATGCTTTAAGAATTAATAATAATGCTATGAATAAAGAAAAAAATGCTGCAAATGTTTGTATCATCTTAAAAGTTTGGTTTTTAAATTGATATTGTATCACATAAAATTGATTGACCCCAATTTTTGCTTTTATATATGAACCTTGTACTGGATGAAATTTACTGTAAACAAAATTATATTATAGTTCATATAGTTCAGTCGGAACATATATTTATCTGGATGTATATTTCCAGAACTGTACAGATTATATTCTTGAGTGTACGAATGTCTAAAGCGTTTGTTTTATTCAATGTTAATGTTAAAATGAGACTTCGGGGTGTTATTTGAAGTAAACGTCTGCCTTTGTTTACTCTCGTGTCCCGAATAAATGTTTCCCCATTCCCGGCAATTAATTTTGGAAAGTATTTCCACCCGGGATATTATTATTCCAATCCCATCGCTTCATAATATTAACATGAATGCTTTTTTTACTCTTTCATATTTTTCATGAGTGAATAACAATGAGTACAGTTTTCGGAAAAGAGACTTCACTAACGAAAACATACCTACACAAACGAAGCGAAATTACAGTTTGTTGAGTTGGTTATCCTCATGAAACGTTTTTATTTTGATGGACAAACATTTTGTTTTCATGCTGTATATGCCTGTATATGCTTCAGTACTTACGTATATCAACATTTGCATATGTCTGTATGATTGCGAATGTAGAATTTTCTACATTCAACGTGTGAAAGTAGGTGCTATACCCTGCCCTCATCAGCCGCCAACCAGGGGAGGTAACACAGTTTCGGTGGCTAAGGCGGTACTGCCACCCTTAACGCCACCAGCATCTTTTGCTACCGGACAAGGTATTGTTTCTCTTTATTATTTACTTAGCTTAGTTGTTTTTCTTATTATTTATTAAGTTTAGGTTTTTCAGGCACAAAGTCATAACAGCAGAGCGCCTAGTGAGAATCACATTCACTGTCCTAGCTCTCACTGTCGGGAGTCGGCAAATTGTTTTGGTAGTGGAAGAAATTGACTGTGCTTTTTATTTTAAGATTTTTTAAATTTCTAAGTTTAAATTGGAGAGAATCACATCAAAGATAAACAAAATATATTTTAATTTTATACGTAAGTATTATAAAATTAATATTTATGAATAAGACTATAATGGATCTAATGAAATTTTTAGATTTTTAACTCTCCATAGATATTATTCCCATGCAACCAGAATAACACTGGACAAATATTTTCAAATTCCAGTGTACTTTAAATACAGTCGCCGGAATTGAAATAGTATTTTTCCATTAAAATGATTAATTTGCAAGCAATTGAAATGGTAACTCAGCTTCTTTGTCATATCTGTTCTCCCAATTGCAGAAAGCAATTTTGGCCATGTATTTTACTCTTTTATATCAGAATACGAATCTACCTGTGTATGTAGATATATCAATAAATCTGCGGCCTAAGGGTGAAAAATTCATTTATTTTATACAGCAAATATTTCTTTTTAAACATAATCTCTTTCTTTGTCAATGCACTTAATTCAGTGGTGAGTATTTATCACATAACTCGATCGTTATACAGTGAAACTTCAGCCCCAAATTCTGCAAATAAATACGTGTCGGGCTGCTGACTTATTGATCCAAACCTTTATATAGTAATGAAAATTCACACAGAAATGGGAATATTTTCCAAATATTCTGTTGTAATATTTATTTATATTCTGTTGTTTATTTTGATATTTTGCCAATTTAATTTGCTTGCCAACAAGACATGTCTGTAAGAAAGAAAAAATTAAATGACTTCAAGTGTTTTCATAAAATCAGTTGACTGTTAACAACAAAAATGTAACATTTCTATTATTAGGAGAAAAACAATGGAGCTTCGTTTTTTTAATTTGCTCCAATCATTATTCTCGATAACTGTTATGTCAGCAGTTACAGCATATTTGTCACCAGATGATCACCAGATGATCACCAGATTATTTTTCAGTTTTGCTTATATAGAAACGTAACAAATAGACACCAATAGTTTACTTAGATTTGACATTTAATAAAGAAAGACTCATAAACAATTACACAGTTTACAATAACATGTCAGAGAAATAAACACCAAATCACTTCACAATTGTCAGATTTGTAAAAAGGCTCGTATCGTAATCGGAGGACATTTGACATGGTGGACAGACTCGTGGAATTCTGATAAAGTGTCATCTGTTCATTTGCTCAATTTTCGAACAGCAGATGAACATGGGTAACATGAAGCTTGCCCCGGCAAGAATTTGCATGAACCACGCACAAGTCATTATTAAACACGGTAGATTTTAGATCATGGTATTGGAAGAAATTTAGATTGTTGCTCTTTCTAAACTTGTGTGTATTTTTATTGTACAGAAAGAACTACTTCCAGTGTTTGCTAACGGTTATTTAGGTAAAAATAGTGCCATTTTCATGTATGATAGTAAATGAGTTTGGAATGGCAAGATGTTAAAGCAAGTCCCATGTTCGAATAATTTATGTCCGGAAACTAAAAGTATTTGGATATAAATGTTATTGAATGTTATCTGACCCCTTTTGGATTGTGAAATAAGGAAACTATCCTGAAGATGAAAGATTTACTACTCGTTTTGAATTCATCCTGAACAGATAATTCACAAGACTGATTACTAAATCTTCATTTGTGAGATAAAATATTCGAGTATATTAGTTTAGTTCGTTGAGTAAAATTTTGTTTTGAATATAGGCATCTATTTCTTTTGTCATTTCTCTCTTTATATACAAGTTTTAAATATTTTTACGAATATGGAATTATTTTCACTTAATTATTGTTATCGAATTCAATGGAAGATATTTTTTTAAATTCATTATATGCAGTGATGTTGTGTTCTCTCCGCACACACACACACACACACACACACTCTCTCTGTCTCTGTCTCTCTCTCTCTCTCTCTCTCTCTCTCTCTCTCTCCCACATCTTCTTTCTCGCTTTTACTATTTTCTCCCTATCCTCCACACTATCTTCCGGAGTCATAAAAATCTCATATATATATATATATATATATATATATATATATATATATATATATATATATTCTGATTATTCATACTCGAAAGCAGCTGGAAAATAACGAAGCAGTTGGGCGGCTGTGTTTGTTTCCCTACGTTATTCACTGATTCAGTCTTTTCAACATAGTCAAACACTTCAGAGACTTTTCGATGCATTTAGTCAGATACAATTGGTCGGTCGATGGTTTCATTTCATCGTTTCTTTTATGCTTTTTCCTCACAATTCCACAGTTTTTCCTCCTCTCCTACCTTTTTACTCTTCGGTTTTTCCCCTTTAGGGACATTTTTTTATTTACTATTTTTATTACCCTCTTTTTTTCTGTTTCATTTTCTCTTGGGCTTTCTAAGCGAATACTTACTAAGTCTGGCACAAGACAAAATGGGAGAGAAATTAAACGGAAACATTTTACTTCACCTGTCTTTCAAGTAGGTTTGATCTATCTGCGAAAACCAACATTCGAAATGTTTACTTAAACTCGAACGCCAACCAGTTGCAGAGGAAAACTTCTAAAATAAATTCTATCTGAATATTAGATATTCGTCTCCATTCACATCTTTCACTCTGTATTTTCCTTCAGTCTTTTACAATTTCCTTCATTTCTTTTTTTATACATTAGCATCTTTTTTATTTCCTGTTTCTGTCGCTTACCTTCTTAATTCTCACCTTTCATCTCACAATGTCCGTTTGGGTTAATTTAACTGTTCTTTTTAAAAAATAGAATAAGTCAGAATAAATCATGTTTTTTTTTCATTTTCCCTTTTCTTTTTATCAACAATATTGACCTTCAAACTCTAAATCAGTTGCCAATGTTTACATTTTTTTTTTTTTTCATAAATGTTTTCTTTTCATTCTCTCCATTCTTCTATTCCGGATTTCTTTCCTTTTTATGTCATTTCTTTAGCGAACTTTCTCAGATTCAATAGTTTACTGACTTTTTCTCCCCAAGTAGCTATTTTTCAAATACTCACTGGCTGTTTTTTCCTCAACTTGATCGCAACATTTTCCCACTCTCCCCTTGCCATTTATTCCTGCTCCCATCACTGCCACCTGCTGCAGGACACAAGCACAAAAAGGACTGCTGACTATATCAATGTGCGTCCAAACTTGATTGATTAGAATGATGAAGAAAAAACCAAGACGTTCTTCGTCGAGTGGGTAGTAGAAGCGAGTTAGGCAAGTGAAGAAAAATCAAAGAATGGAAAGTCTAACCAAATTGAGAAGGAGAAGCACAATAAAAATAGGGATAAGTTTCGTAGATGTGGAAAAAATATTCAAAGACGAAACTGGTGAAGATGTTCCAGGAATTTAAACGAATGAATTAAGAAAGGCTAAGCCAGATAAATTCGATACATTGACTCTAAAATAATAGCCATATTATGCCTTTCAAAAATTGTTTGTTGGGAAAGAGATCGAAGTGACGGATAAATACTGATTTACTAAGCGTAGCTTATATTTGGCAGAAGGCCGTAAGTATTGGGGCACCTAGAGAGAATCGAACTCACCACTCTGTCGTAATTAAACCGCCGCAACGTGGAAATACCTAAACGCTGATCTAATAATTATCAAGCTACTATTTATTAGGCATTCAGTTTTATTCGCTGTGGATATTGGCTCGGAATGAGCCGAGTTCGAATCCCAATGGAGTACGTTATATTAATTTACGCAGTTGTTAGCATAGAACCTAGAGCCAATGTAACTGTAAATTAATGAGAATTTGTTGCCAATCTAGTACTGCGCTTAAATTCATAAAGTCTAGGTACCATAGCGAAGAGCTCATTTGAACAATTAACATAAAAGTATTTATAGAAAAGGTACAGGGAAGCAACTTTACGGCGGTGGGAAAGTTGACTGAAGCCGAGACTGAAGTCAGGACCAATAATATTGCTGATTCTTCTTTGGATTTTATCAAGAATATCTCAATATATAGCAGAAATATTCTAAGCATGGGCGAATGGTAAACTTATAGATATGTCAGATAGATTCTGGACAGAAAAATTGTCTAGCTCGACACAGTGAAACAACTATGACAGAAAACGTTCATTGCGTTTTCTACAATGCCCTTGGAAATTCCACTCTTGTATTGTTAAATATTTTAGCCTAACAACTTTTTATTATTTTATATCCGATTATTTTCAATTCTCTCTATATATCCCGACCACAATCTAAAGTATATTTTATTAATGACGGATAATTACCAGTGAAATTTGAATAATACTGAAGAAGATGTATCTAGAATTATAAAAGATGAAAATGTCCATTTTCGCTTCGTAAATAATATCTTTTCTGTTCTTTTCTCTTTCCTTTTACTTCCTTTTTTCCATTTCACTGAAGCAGACGTAAAGTGATTGATAGCGTTATCGCCTTCTGTATTTTCTCTGTCTTTTTGCCTTGTCTGGTATGCTTTTTTTCTCACTAAAACTAACAACGTATACGTTTTTCTTCAGTTTTCTCTCGCAATCAAAACTTCATTATTTATTAGGGCGTATGGTGTAATTTTTTATTTAATTTAATAAGTATTTTATTTCGTTGTCATTTTATGAATTAAATATTATGTCATTTTTTGCTTCAAAAACAATCTTATGGTTATTAAAGTAAGCGTTCCTTCTTTCGCTCTTATTATTATTATGTATGATTTATTTTTCTAATTAAAGCTGACAGCACGTCTTTTTCTTCCGCTTTTCCTTCCCTTCAAAACGGAATAGTCCATTATTTACCTAAGGTAATGGCAGGACATAACTCAAGCGCTAGCTAACTTACTAACAGAGGAACAAGCAGAATTGTCATATAGCGTTCAGTCAGTAAGTTATGAGGTTGATTAGCAAAGTTTTGTACACGTGCTAACTCAACGCATAAGACATGTTCTGTATACTATTTTGAAATGGAGTAAAAAATGTGTTGAAGCCATAACGGTGACTGGCTGTGGCATGTGATTATATAAAATAAACATTCCTTCACTCCTCACTTTCTGTGGGAAAGGTTCATTGCTTAATAACACTTTCACAAGTCAACTGTAAGTTAAAACGTGTCTGTTCGTTTAGGAAAAAATAAATAAAAACAAAATAAAAATTATTGACCAAACCAAAAGTAATGTTCCAGAATGAAACAAATGTTCGGCTTCATTCCAATGGCGATGCACACCTGAAATAATTTTTTATATCATTTGGTTTTATTGGAAAGAAAAGTGTATGTGAGAGACAACGAAAATAAATATAAATAAAATTATAATATATCGCATACATAGCGTTGGTGTTAATAAAGAGATATTAAGTATATATTAATATACATACATACATATATATGAGGGATAATATGCATATTTATTTATATATGTGTGCGTGTGTGTTTATTTGTGTCTGTCTGTGCGCGTGTCGCTTGAATTCTGAAACTGAGAGTCATAATATAATTTTTGATTCGTGTATACATATATATATATATATATATATATATATATATATATATATATATATATATATATATATATATATATATAATTTTTTGTTTTTTTTAAGCGTATCACCCCAAGCAAGGCCGGTGGCCACTATCACGCATGGGGTTACAGAAGAGTTGGAGGAAGAGCAGATAGGAGTGGTAAAGGAAGGGATGTGGAGAAAGAGAAGGACGGAGGGTCGATCGAGGTAGGGGGGTTACGGGAGATATAGAGCGAGAGCAGATAGGAATGAAAGATGTCAGGAAGTGGATAGATCAAGGCAATTGGAGATGACGATTGACGCTACACTTAAACCGTTGGAGATTGTATTTGTCAGGGAAACAGTAATAGGGAAGGGAGTTCCATAGGCGAAATGTGCGAGACATGAAGCTATTGGAGTAGAAAAGACGTCTACATCTAACAGTTTCAACGGTGAAGGGGTGGGAACGGGATGCCAGCCTCGTAGGACGCTTAAATTCACGAGGCTTAGGGGCAAGCGAAAGCAACTCCTCGGAGCAATTACCGTGGAAGTACTTGTAGAAAAGGCAGAGCGATGCAACATCGCGTCTGTGAGAGAGCGACTGCAGACGAGATGACAGATCAGGGCCAATCACATTGCATATCCGTCTCTGGATCTTATCAAGAACCCTGAGGCAACACGCAGGGGCCCCAGACCATAAATGGCAGCAATACTCCATGCAAGGTCGAATGGGAGACTTATAGACTTGGAGGATCGATTCCGGGGAGAATTTCCTGGCTCGGCACAGGGAACCAACTTTTCTTGCGGTGGATGATGCAATTGACTCGATGTATTTGTTCCATCTCAGATCAGCGGACAGCGTGAGACCGAGCAGCCGCAGAGAGGAACTCTCGAGAAGTTGGTCCTCAGACATTCCGATGGGATGCAGGGATGGGTCCTTGTGGTGGTTAATGGAGAGCAGTTTTGTTTTAGACTAACTCTCAATCTAAAGAAATGTTTTAATAATGACGTACAGCGGTGCTGGGGAGAATGTAAATTAAACAAAATATATTCTTAAGGATAAAATAATACGACCGACACACTACGGACCCCCATCAGCGGACTTCGGATGCAACGGACAAAATCTGCAGGCAAAATAAAAGAAAAACCTACAGGAAAAAATTTCCAAATCGTCAGCGATGTATTTCAAAAGTTGCGGGCTTAGCAGAACGAGTCGTGTTAGTTCTCGAAGTGACCGCTTTTCAATTGTAAACAAAGATGGGTGCGTGAATAAGTAGCTGTGAGAAATCTATTATTTTTGTTATTTTTATTACTATATTAATTGCTTTGCTCTCGTCATGGCATCGAAGCAGAAGGAAAGTGTAAAAAAAGGAAACGTACAAACCTAAGTATCAATGACAAATTAGAGCTTCTTCCATCTACGGACAAACGGCTTTAACGAACACCCCCCCTCCCCGATGAGTTCGTTGATGAGAGTTTTTTCTATATTTCTGTCTGATAGATAGATAAATGACTTAATTTACAGTTATTAGGAACAAATATATTGAAAAGAAATTATACTTGATTTCAACAATAAAATAAACAGATTAACTGACGCATTTAAGTACACGCCATCCCACTCCAAATTTTATATTGTTCCACTGTTATATTTATTTTTACACAAAACTATGCTCCATTAATTTTGTTTATTTCCTGATAATCTGTTTTATTTTGTTTTTTTTCATTCTTGAAACTTTTAGTATCCACTCTTTTTATTTTATCAAATTACCAAATAAATAACCATCTTTGATTCTCCTGAAAGTTTCAAAAGTATGTTTTTTTTTTTAGTTTCAATAATTGGTCTGTCTACATAGATGGCTGTTTGTATTGTGTTCACTGAAAGGAGGAGATACAATAAAATAGGATCTGATATGTCAATACACTATGCTTTCGTAATGTACTGTTGACATTTAAATACATTTTGTAAAATTAGGGTTACAGTTTTGCGTTCAAAAAGCACCTGTCTTTATGAGAATATTGACTCTGCAACTGTTTCTTTCGCAATACAAATAGCTAGTGAAGACTAATATAAAAAAAAACAGTTCTATTTTTCTGTCCAAGAAAGCGTAAACCGAAAACTCTTTATCACAGTTTTTATTTGTACAACGTAATTCCTACTCGAGAACATTTCATTATTTTATGCTTCCTTGGATTATGAAGCTGAATGCAAGACAACATTGCTGCTAATATCATAATTAGTCATCATATTATGTTCAAAATGACGCTTCATTAGATAACGTCGATATTATTGGTGACATAGCTCTTCAACAATAGCTTAAAGGAAAAAGTTTTACATACTTTTTTTATAATGGGACTTGAGAATATTCCGAAAAATTCTGTTTTATATTTTTAAAGGTCATTTTACTTACTACGAAACAAAACCAACCAATCGATTTACTTATATTGCTCTTAAATAATAACATGTATAATTACAAAAAAAGAAACAAATATATAACTACAAACGCTATTATCCGCGGGTACAGATACGCTTAAAAATATATTATTCATACATATATACATTTCACTGACAAATTATTGTATTCCTGTTATATCTCGAATGATTAAAATATATCAATGCTATCATGCAGCGAATGTTTTATTGTCTGCTAATCTGTTTTGTTGTTGTTTTTATTTTGGTTTGCGTTTTCTTGTCTAAATACAGCAAAAGTACAACCACCTTTTTTATTATTTTGGTTTACGCTTTCTTGTCTAAAGACAGAAAATGTACAACCACCTTTTTTTAACAATAAGTTTTATTTATATAGCCTTTGAGCCAAACTCCGGGACAATAAGAACTAGGCTGCCTGAGTTCTTTATACGAGATAGACTGATCATCTCAGGAGCAGAGAGCGCGTCCCCCCCAACATCGCCGCAAACTGGCAAAAGCCATAGAAAATTCTCGCCCTTTCCTTAGAACAATCAGTCCATCTCATATAAAAGCAACCAAGTTGAAAAACTAAGGGAAATGAACATGATTGACAAACTCATGGCCAATCTCAATATAAAATTCCTTTACACCAACGTCTCTGTTGAAAATGCCTAAATCTTATAAAAAAAGCATCTAATACAACCAAAAGTAAAGGTCTCCCTGCTAACAGCTAAAATAATAAAAATCTCCCTTTATATATATATATATATATATATATAGAGAGAGAGAGAGAGAGAGAGAGAGAGAGAGAGAGAAAGAGAGAGATCTCCCTTTATGTATATAGATAGATAGATAGATTTGTAAGTCTGATGAATTGCATCGTGATTACTATTCCAATGTAATAAATTATAACCATGGAATCTTAGTCTTTGAGCCTTATATATATATATATATATATATATATATATATATATATAGAGAGAGAGAGAGAGAGAGAGAGAGAGATTGAAAATAAATAAAATTGAAACACACTGAATATGAGTTTAATTCAACTCAAGATTAAACATAGAGAAAATAAAATATAGCTGGTTTACAGTATTTGATCACATATACAGATTAATGCATGCACACGTTCCAAAGTAAGGGAAATATTAAGTACTCATATTCCATATAAATAATAATTTGTATTATCTTTGTCCGTTAACACAAGTCTTAACTCTTGCATGCATACAATCCTGCAATATGTTATTTCCCGCCTCTTTTACCAATTGACACAATACAGTAAGAATTGTGTTGTCCTATCATGTCTAATACATGTTTAATGGAGAATTG
Organism: Acanthosepion esculentum; assembly: GCA_964036315.1. Lineage (NCBI taxonomy): Eukaryota > Metazoa > Mollusca > Cephalopoda > Sepiida > Sepiidae > Acanthosepion > Acanthosepion esculentum. The sequence continues at coordinate 61,330,810 of OZ038479.1, read as the reverse complement.
GTCTAGCGATCTTGACGGCAACGGAAGTTATCGAGCATGTTGAGCAACATTGTTACGAACACACTTTCGGCACAAGAGAACAAAGGAAACAAATACCACTGGCGAGGCGAAAGGAAAAGAAGACACGAATTGTTAATATCAAATTCTTTGTATTGCCGATACAGAGGATGTGAGCGGAATGTATCTTTGTGGGAAAGGGAAGCGACTTGGATGAAGGGTAGAGTTGGCGGGGCAAGGAGTTGATGTGTGTGTCGGGTTGGTTGATATAGGTCACTGGTGGTGATGCTGAAAACTTGCTGGTGGCGAATTAGTTGAAGCTTTCCCGTTCACAGCAATTCTGTTTCAGTCGTTATGAGTGGTGTGTTTAAAAGCAAATGCGGTGGCTCATAAACTCATGTTTTTTCTTTGGCAGCAACGTTCTTAATTGGCTCCTTTTTATATTCTATTTTATATTTTTAAAGTGATTTGTTTTGTGGGTTGGATGTGATGCTTGGAGTCCCTGCGCAGACGACTCCTTTTTTATTATTGATTTTTACTTTCTTAGCTTTCACATCTGGCCGACATATAGAGTGAAACTATATGGGATCTAATTTGAAGCAGAGTATAACAGCATCATGCTGTCGGGCATTATCCTACTGAAGAACATTTTGATTTCCTGTTCAAGGAATGGTATCTTTCCTGGATGTACTTGGCATTGTTTAATATTCATTTCGCAATAGGCAAAGTTGTGTGAGAGTTTTAACTCACGACACCTCGTGCTCATGTCAGTGTTTAGGCCTATGTGTCATCGGCGAATACACCCTGGAAAATATGACGCTCGCCTGCTTCTACGTTGTATATGCAAATGATCATCACTTGCAAGAAGATATCGTCAGTTTTAATTACTGAGCACTACAAAACTCCCTTCGATCTCCAAGATGGCCCTATCGTGGGGTAAATAGAAGTTTGCTAGAGGCACTCGTGTATGTAGTCCTGTTGAAATTAAACTATTCTCAACGATCCGTGTTGACTCCACCGGAGTAACATTTGTTCTGCCACTAAGCGTCAATCTTGAATCTTGGCGAGGGGTGTATTTCGTGACTGTCCCGAATATAGTCCAGAGGTCTAAGGCTTTTGACAACATCGAAGTGCGAATGACGCGCCAGGTCCAACATGATCATCAATTCTCTGAAATTACTATCCAACCTGTCGAAGGCCCACGAAAATTACTCCGCTCCTGCCGGTTAAATTAAATAAGAGGAAAGATTGTGTATTTTAATTTAAAGTATTGCCTTTGTCTAAAGTATGTTACATTATCTACATTATATATAGTCCAATATAATGTATATATATATTATATATACATTATATATAGTCCATATATTTGCCTTTTTTATGGTGTTACTTTACAAAGTATTCATTTTTAGTTTTCGAATTTTAAGTAACATAGTAAACATTTGTTTCGTGTTTGGATTTTGAGATAAGTTCTGAGTTTAGTCATTTGTGTTAGTCTGGGGTGGTGAGTATAACTATTTCTCCCCCAGACAAAGTTTACAGTTTTCTGATTTATTGCTGCAAGCTGATGTTGGTTTCCGTATTTTCCATGATATTTTTAGTGCAATTTTGTTTTTGTTTTTAATCTCCCATATATGCTTAAAAAGAATTGTGCTGTTCGCATATTTACTATTTGCAAGGCAATGCTTTCGGTGCGTAATCTCTGTTTCCAGAGTCCTTTAGTTACTCCTGTGTATATATTTTCTGTGCTTATTTTTATATACGCTCTATCTTTGATATTGAATACTTTTAGCAATAAACATGGCATATCTTAAAACTATATTTTTATCATATATATATATATATATATATATAATTAGACGTTAAGAATGTAAATCTATGTGTGGAAATACTGTGTATTGAAACGAGGAGCGAGACTTAATCGTTTCTATTCAGTACAAACAAAATAGCGTTGCATGACGCCCATCCAATCAGTGCATAGAACTGCTTCACGTGATCCCCTGCGGGTTACTTTTTCTCTTTTCGTCTCCCTTTCCACCGACTTCCTAATCTTTTTACATCACTTGCTATTGCCATTTATTAACTGCTTGCTCTCTATCTTCTTCTTCTTCTGATTATTATTATTATTATTATTTCGAAAAAAAAATGCCGGTCAGTTTGGGAATGTGATGAGTTAATATATTTATTGTAATGGATGGAGAAAGGTATAAATTAGTGGGTGGCATTCAATTTTCGTGATTCGGATGGCATTTGCTTTCGTTTACAGTTATTCGCTGCTGTGAAAAATGTCCATGGTGAAGTAAGTATATGATAAGGCTTAATAAGTAAAAGTAAGTAAAGAATGAGAAATTAAGTGGATGAAAGGAGAAATGTGTCAAAAGAGAATGAAAAAAAGAAGAAAGAATTAAAGGCAAAAGATAAAAGAAGTAAATAAACGAAGAAAGACGAAGAAAGACGAAGAAAGACAATCATGAAAAATAAGGAAAATAAATGGAAGTATTCGGAGAAAGTTTTGTAGCAAAAAAAGTCAAAAGACGAAAAAAGAAAAGAAAAACATAAAAAATATTTCTCTTCTCTTTCAACTAAAATCTTATAGGTTTTAGTTGAGAGAGAAGAGGAAATCCAAAAAATGAATCCAAAGCAGAGAACAAAAGGAAACGAAGGTGGAAAATAAAGAATAAAAAGAATTTAAAAAAAAAAAGGTGGCGAGAACAAAAGAAAACTTTGTAAGTTTTTTTTTCCTCTACCTTCATTGAATAATGAAGGTAGAGGATTACTGTTAAAACGATGATGATGATGATGATGATGATGATGATGATGATGATGATGATGAATGAGCTGTGTAATATGAATGAAAGAGGAAGTAGTAGGAAGTGAAGATTAGTAGGATAAGAGGAGATAGATAACGATTAACCTCTTAAAGTATCTACGCAGAAGTCTAGGGGTGTATTCCACAAAGTAACAGTTCCCAAGAAAAGGTAATCAGGTTGGAAATTTCTCTATATTTAAAATACGGAGGAAATGGGGGTGATTCGACTCCGCGGAAGTAACATGGCGTCTCCAAGTTATACAACTGGTGAAGCCAATAGAGCTAATCTGAAGATTTGTCATGGAAGTAGTGATACAGTAGCTACAGTATATCACTATCTGAGTAAGGATAGATGAACTAAAAGCATAAAAAAGAACAAAGGAAACTAGAAAAGAAGTGATAATGACAAATTAGAGTATGAAATGAAAACATATAAGAGAAATGAAGAAATGAAGAGAAGGATTTATTTGTCCGAAAGAAAAAACTGAGCAGTTTAGGGAAAGATGAATGGAAAGACTTTTTACTGAGAGGAAGAACTCAATTAAAGTAAGGAAAAAAATCTTGCTAAGAAAACAGAACGAACTGTCAAATGAAAGAAAAATTTTAGAAAGAGGGAAATTAAATTTCGAGAGAAAGAAAGAAACCGAAAAAGAGGAAAGACAATGCGAAACAAGTATAAGATTCACTTAAAACGTCTGAAAGAAATTGGGCAAAAGATAAAAGAAAGAATACAGTAAGAAGTGACGTAATAAATAAAATGAAATAATGAATGAAAGATAATAAAAGTATAATTTTATTCGGTGAACAGCTTTTCTCTCGCTTAACTGAGCATGGAATTGAAAAACGGAAACTTTTTCTTTTCTTTTTTGTGTCCATATCTCAGATAAGCTATTAGAAAACGAGGAGAGATACAATCTTTCACAATCCTGTCGTCTTCAAAATAACTAAAAGTAAATTAAAATGGAAAAAAATAAAAATAAACAAAAATAGCGATGTACATAGCAAATATTACAATGATTATCATGGTTGGGTTTATGGTGATGAACAGTTGTTCAAAGTACCAATTAAATATTTGCCTTCTGAATAGAAGTTGATGAAATGTCACCTGCATTGATTTTTTAATCAAATAGTTGGATGTTCTTTCCGCCGTCCCATATAATTTTTGTTTCAATTTTCCAGAAACGAAAAATATAGGGGCTGCAGAGTTATGAAAACATTAATAGCTGTCTTTCTCTCTCTCTATGTAAAGAGAGAAAAAGAGCGATCTATTTTATTAACTTTTTAGCCAATTTTTCTTTCTTACGGGAGCTTACAGAGAATGCTTACTGTTTACGCTAAGGAAAATTAGTCTATTTTTTTATACGATGACTCGATACACACAGGCACACATACAATATATTCCAAAAATGGAGTAGGGAGAGAAAGGAACATTATCAGATATATACATCTTGTGTCTACTGTGCTAGCGTATCTATCTGGCCATCTCTCTCTCTCTCTCTCTCTCTCTCTCTATATATATATATATATATATATATATATATATATATATATATATATATATATATATATTATTTGGGGATTTGATAGTAAGCAACATTTGTGTACAGACCAAGAATAGCGATCTTCTATCTTCCCTTGGTATCTTATTATTAATTGCGGCTTTATGCCAGACTAAGTAAAAACGCGTAAATTGCATTTGCACAACTTAGGAACAAAATAACGCCTGTTCCTTTTATCTATATCACTTTCAAGAGCATAGTATCCGTCAAAAATGATAGGATTGGTTCGACCCTTCAACAAATGTGTAGTATCTGTGTTCTTTTCCTAACTTGAGGTTTGTGAATTCATTTTACTATAAAGTTACAGCGGTAGGAGGCAGGAGGAGTGGATATGTCATTTGCCTAATTTTCAGGTAAGATGTTCGAATCAGCGCAGGGTTCACTTGTTAAATTATATATTCAAGCGTGATAAAGGATCAATGGGGCATGCAGACGAACCTTTATTGTTCGCTATTATATACGATAACTATAATTCACTGTTTCACTTTTTACGTCACTCTCACTCTATCTCTTTCTCTCTCTCACTATATATATATATGTGTGTGTGTGCGCGTGTGTTAAATTTCAGATAGAATATATCTGTAAAAGGACAAATAAAGACAAATGTAAAATTTGTCGTCGCCAACGCGGTTCATCCTCTAAGGGATTTGCCATGATAAAGTCCTTTAGAGAACGAAACGCGTCGGCTCAGATAATCTTTGTTTTGACTTTATTTATATATATATATATATATATATATATATATATATATATATATATATATATATATATATATATATATATATATATATATAATTAAAGATGACAAACAAGGTACTGCGATTAAGTATTTTAATTTTTCTTGTGTTCAAACAAGTGTTTTCTTTTCTGGACACAGGGTGTGTAGAAACTGTCCAAATGTTCTGTAATTCCGAGCGCTCGGAATTACAGAACATTATCAAGGATGATTGGGTGTATGGCTTGTATGTATGTTTCTAGAGTTTTAGGGGTGTTTTATTTTCCGAACACAGTTAGCACATTGTGGCCGTGTTCGTAGTTAATATTATTGAGTCTTGGCTTTATCTTTTTTTTTATTAAGTCTTCCATTATTTTTAATCTTTTTTACATGTCGATGAGGTTATTATGTTTGTATTTTCTACTAGTATGTTTTAGATGGAGTCTGATGTGTTTGTGTGTGTCTTTAAATGGGTTCTAATAGAGCTGTGATCGGATAGGTATAACGCAAGGCGTCTGGATAGGCATGTAGTCATGTGACCGATGTAATTATTTATAAATTCAGTTTGATCAGGAACACAGATTCTTAATGTTCGTTCGTTGTAATTTTGATTTTGATAAGGTTAGCAGTTTATATTTTTTATAGTAGACAATTAATTTGGGTTTTTTTTTGTTGTTTTTGTTTGGTTCAACTGGGGTAGTGTATTTCTAAGTGAAGATTCATCTTGCTTGTAGTTGATGGGCATTTTGTAGAAAATATTTATGTTATTTTTTACTGTGTATTCACTATCATTGTTATTTACTTTGGGAAGAAATAGTCTAATTTTGTGGTCTATAAGGTGGTTAGGAAAGCCATTGTTAACTAGTGTCTGTTTTGCATTATTGAGTTCTTTAAGGAAGAGTAGTTGAGAGGCTGAATTCTGGTGTGCTCTTTTTAGAAAGTTTTTATCTCTGCTATTTTGTATCTGAGTGGGCATCTTAAGGTGACAGGAGTTTCTGCTAGTGTTTTTTTTATACAATGTGGTAGTAAAAGCGTTGTTACGAGAACATCTAAAAATGAGAGTTTATTTTTAGACTAAGTTCGTAGGTAAAGACAGAATTTTTTTCAAATGTGGTCTTGAGAGTATCTATTTCTTTTCCCTAAAATAAAAATATCGTCTACGTAGCGGACATATATTTTAGGTTTACAGACCTGTTTAAATATCATGTTTTCTACATGGGACATGTAGCAATTGGAGAAGCGTGGGCCGAGCGGATTTTTCATACTAACTCCATTAGTTTGGGTGTAAATTTTGCCATTATGGTCATAGGATGGGACTTTGGTTGTGAATGCGTGTAGTAATCTTTTGAGTATAAATGGTTTGATGTGGATGGCGAAAGATTAGAAAAGGAAAAATAAAATCATCCTTGATAATGGCTCCGAATTACAGAACATTTGGACAGTTTCTACACACTCTATGTCTAGAAAAGAAAACACTTGTTCGAACACAAGAAAAAATAAATAAAAAGCTTAATCGCAGTTCTTTGTCTGTTGTCTTTAATGAAACATGTATAAATGAAGGATTGCTGCCTAAATACACAATTATATATATATATATATATATGCCTAAATACACAATTATATATATATATATACATACATGTATATATGTATATATATATATATATATATATATATATATATATATATATTGTCATCCACAGACAGACTGTTTAGCAGCTCCTCTGTGTGTCGAGACGTCCGACTGGCTTTAAGCCAGGATCGAAACCCCACCTATTTGGTACTAGTCAGAGATTCTAGGCTATACGTCAGTGGCCCGGAGAGCTCAATTCAATTCGGTTGAAGAGCAAAGACATGACCATATTTTATGACAGATAATGCATTGCCAATTTACACTGTTACACTAATTTTACACTAAGTTGTACACGTTCGTCACGAAAATACATTTATTTGATTAAAATTAAATACAAAATAGATTATTATATACAAATTGAAACATTATGATACAAAATGAAAAATAAATATGACTATGAGTAATATTTATTTTTAATTTTGTAGCATAATGTTAAAAACCCAATAAGGGATTTATACAATTTCCGCAAAGAAGACATACAACTTTTAAATTATATCTACACGAGAGGAAACTGAAAAGTTTCAGGCCAACCCACTTCTCAATCAAAATCTGCCCAAACATCAGATTTTGGAGAGAAAGTCAGACTGAGAACTTTTCAGTACCTCTTCGTGTGTATATATATATATATATATATATATATATATATATATATATATATATCAAGATAGGTCGAAAGAGAAAGATCGCTTATATAGATTTTTTTTCAAGAATCAGCTACTAGACCATTGCATTTTTTCTTCTGAGGCAGGGTTTATATTTCTTATGTCAAGCACATCTAAAACAGCAATTAATTAAACAGCTGCTAATTAAATGCAGATTTAAAAATACAGGATTTAATTAACATATGCAGCCAGGAGTATGCTTGTCTGAAAGCACAATTTAATATCGCTTTGATAACGCCTTCTCGACCTTCGCTGAAAACACTAATTCCTCTTAAAATTTCAACCAAATCGTTTTATTTAGTCCAATGCCAAACTAATGGTATAAAATATATATCAAATAAAATATTTATTTAAATCTGTTTCAAATATATCTTAAAGAATGGCTCGTTAGTTAATGAATTCTTAGGACTTCTAACAAATTAAAATACGTGCGTGCGTGCGAGAGATTGAATGCATTTGGTTCGGCAGTTTATAAACGAGGAACAAAGAGCTGTGATGGATTTCTCTGGCCGGAAGGTGTATCAGGGGCTGAAATTCATCGGTGACCTCGTAGAAGTGTGTATGAGTGGATCGAGAAGTTTAAAAGTTGCCAGATAAGCAGGACGCCTGTCAGCATCCATCACTGACGCGATTCAGTAAGCTCGAGAGATGGTAATGGCGAACCGGCAAGTTATCATCGATAAGGTATCGCATTTCCTGCAGATTCGAATCACTGCTCTTTGTTGCTACTTGGTGTACACTGCTGACGGAGTGGCCATGTTTACATTGTAACAGCAGTAAGAAAACGGGCGCGATCAGACTCAAACTTCAATCATGTAACCACAATAGTACCAACTATAAGCACACATGATCCGAAAGCTGTGTAACAAACCTGAAGATATGTTATGGCGAAAGTGCGGATAATTTTTGGCTTACGCCCGGGAAAATGTATTCACTAAAATTAGAGTAAGATATTCCTAGATCATTTGATTATATAAAATACTACCTCAATTTTGTTGAATTGATACTTTAGTTTAAATAAAAATGTTATGTAAAATTATGTAAACGCTGTCCTAATGCGAACCTCCGACCACACAAGCGGCGTCTGGAATAGACATGACAGTGTGAATTTTGAAACTAATGAAATAAACAGATAATTTTTTATATTCCTGGAATAAAATCATCATGCCACAGATTATTAGAAAATTAATAAGTATAACCTTCGAAATAAGCACTGTGCCGAAGAAAAAGTTGAAGGAAATAGCGGCTCGGATTGAGGAATCAGAGAGCCGAGTTCGAATTCCATTCGAATCCTTTACATTCACTCACGTACTAATACTCTTGGGAAAGGTATGAATCCTCTTTTTCTCCCCCAGCTACGGGTAAATAGCAGGACAGACCGGGTTCTATAGTCTTGGATACAACTGGTCTACCTCGTCAATTGATCATGTATAGAAAGATACATGATCGCCTAAGCGTGTATCACGCATGGCACATAACTGACTGATACAAGAATAAGCCGGTAGGTAGCATTACAGATAGCATTATGGTTGGTGAAGAATTCGGTTACAATTAGGTGTGGAATAACTGAGGTTTTCATATTTTTTTAACTTTTGTAATTATTTCGAAACGTTACTTTATTTCATTATTCATTATTGATGCGCTCAATTCATTTAACATTTTTTAAAATTTAATCCAAATTAACAAGACAGCCATGAGAAGGATATTTTTTCCGGTAAATTTAAAGTAGTGCTGTGGTAATAAAAAGTTTTATTAAGGGAAAGTAAAGAAAAACAAATACAACAATTTCAAATGTTATTAGGTTATGTCATAACTAATTTCCGTTTTTAGGAAACATTTTAAGGAATAATGTTGATAACAGAAACGGAAATTATTTATGACTCCACCAAGTAAAAAAAACGAAATTTGATTTTTTTAATTGTTCGAAAACAACAAATCCTTGGTGTCGTCAATTTGAAAAGAAATTCAAATTTATCCAGGAATTTTTCACGACTAACGAGTTTCTAAATCATGATAATCGTACGAGTAATGAGCAACAAAACCACAATCTTTGATAAGAAAATGAATATGTTCGTCTCCATATAGGTATATGAATAACAATTTACAAGTAGGTATATATGTATATCGTTGGTATGCGTATATGCATAGTTTATCGTTTTAATCTGCTGTATATTTTATATATGAGTCAGTATATGTATGTGTTTAATCTCTGATAATCTAATCAACATATGAGTCATTTTGTCTGTACGTCGATATATCTTCACGCTTCCATGCACTGTTGCGAAGGTATGTGATTATCAAGATTTTCAGGTGCATTTCCATACACGTCTGCATGTAGGAGTGCAATTATAAGGATAAGGCAGTATTCTCATGTAAGTATATTTAGGTCGAGACGTATTTATTATATGCGTAAGGCATATATTATCATGTACTGAAAAACCTCATCTGAGATATGAACGTGTAGACACATAGATACGCGTGTAACTCAATAGATTTTTCCTTTTCAGGGTAATTTTAATGGCTATAGGCGATGATTCTAAACAAAAGCACAGATTTGTGTTGACTAAGAAAATACTTCAGCTCTGAAGATGCGGTTAAATTTGATCTGTAAATATCAGCAATAGAAATCCGTATGTTGATTGAAAATGCCTTTAATTTTTCTCTATAATAACATGTTAAAATATTTAAATGTGTTATAGGCTGTGTAATATATTCTGTCTCTTGACACGCAATGTGACAATTTGCTATTGGCCCACAAAGGCCGACGATAGGATCATCGGCTTATCATTCCAAGCAAACCAAAAGAATTCAACTTCAGTAGCTTGTTTACCATTCAACACAAAGCATTATATGTTCTTGAAGGCCTAAACTATGCTTAAAAATATCGATAAAAATTTACACTTTTCTATGCAGATGGATTTCCGATAGGGGATGGGGTGACAAAATGAAGGGAATTATATGGGAACCAACTTTCCTTGTCTAGCTATGGCTAAAATGCCTATTTTTGTGAATCTAGATGCTGTTTTTGATGACATGTTTGTCACTCAAGCAAGCATGAACTTTTTAAAAAATATGATGAATTAGGAGTTTCAAAAATTATCCTTCCAGATTCATATATATATATATATATATATATATATATATATATATATACATATATATATATATATATATATATATATATATATATATATATATATATATATATATATACTGGATTTAACAGCAAAATTGCCTAAGTCATGTAGCAGCATCATTATCCACCCCACAAAATGCTTTATATCTAAAAAAACACTAAACTAATTGAGATTTTTTCAAGGTTTTCAGATATGACGTTTAGCCATCTTGACACCATTTTTCGTAAGAATCATTGAAAATCCTTTGAGTTATTCGGCTAAAAAGAGGAATTATTTTCTGTCAGCCCCACTGTCTTCCCAACTGAGCAATGGTGAGAGTAAAAGATCATTCATGCCTTCAGTAATGGTACGAACATTCATATTCTGGCTTCCATCTTCAAAGTCATTGAAGAACCACCAAGAGTACAGTGAATAAGTTTAAAAAACAGGGAACAGTAGATAGGAAAACTGGATCATGGAGTCAAACATGGATTATCATTTCAACTTAGCGCTAAATAGATCAATTAGAAAAGATCCAACTCAATGCATAAGACGTTTGGCACGTGACAGAGGAGTTTCAGCTATGACAGGTCAAAGAGCATATATATATATATATATATATATATATATATATATATATATATATATGTGTGTGTGTGTGTGTCTGCGCCTAATTATAGTGTGCGTATATATATATATATATATATATATATATATATATATATATATATATATAGTTATGTACAGGGGTTGAAACAGTTGTTAAATTCAAAGAAAATTTATTTAATATGGAATTGGTTCTTTTTTAGCTTCACATACAGCTTTAATACGTCTAGGAATGGAATCCTACAGCTTCCTGACTTCATCCAGAGGAATTTTCAGCCATTCTTCCATTAACACCTGCTCCAGCTCTTTAAGGCACAATGGTCGAGGATAGCGGCTCCTAACTTGTCGCTCCAAAATGCACCACAAATGTTCAATAATATTGATATCTGGTGATTGGGGAGGCCACTCCATGTGTTCTAGCTCACTTTCATCCTCTTCATACCAATTCTTAACCACTCGAGCGGTATGTATTGGAGCATTATCGTCTTGGAAGATGCAGTCACCATCAGGGAATAAAGTCTGGGCCATTGGATGAACATGATCTCCCAAAATGTTCAGGTAATATTTGCTGTTGATTTTACCATGCAGGGCAACAATTGGACCGAGACATTTCCGTGATATGGCGGCCCAAACTATCACTGATCCACCTCCATGCTTCACTGTTGGAAGAAGGCAGTCAGGGTTGTAAGCTTCTTTGGGCTGCCTCCACACATAAACTCGCCCTGAAGTTGGGAAAAGAGAAAAACTGAACTCGTCTGAGAATATGACTTGCTTCCATTGGTCTGCAGACCAGGCATTGTGATCTCTGCACCACTTCAACCTCTTCTGAATGTTGCGAGTGGAGAGAAGAGGTTTCCTTACGGCAGCTCTTCCATAATTTCCAGCCTTATGGAGCTCATGACGAACAGTTTTAGTAGAAACTGGACTATTCAGGTGATTATTCAACTCAGCAGTCACTTTGGCCGCAGTAGTCCGATGATTTTTTGCCACATTCCGTTTCAATGCACGTCGGTCCCTGTCAGTAAGTTTGCAAGTCTGGTCCGAATTGCTACAGTTGCTAGTGGTTTTGCCCTGTTTCTCGAATTGCGTCATAGTTCTTGATATGGTAGCTCTTGAAAAACCAAACAGTTCAGCAACCTTAGTGATCGAGGTTCCTGCCATTTCGAGGTCACGCATTTAGCTTAAATTTTACTAAATTCTAAAAATAAATAAGGCAAATACAGTAAATTAGATAAATAAACGTATTTACAATAGATATAACAAGTTTTACTTAAAGTTCTTAATATAATAGGTTTTTGAAATATAGGAGTGGAATTTGCACCTGTTCCAATTATTTTGTCCAACCCTTGTATATATAAATAAAAGAAAGAACAGTAAGATATATTATCTGGTGTTCTATACACATATTAATTTCTATAATAAAACTCTAACAGATAGTGGCTACAAAAGCCCAAAACTAACTTATATAAAAAAGGAAAATGGTAGCATAGAAAAAACAGAAGTAGGAAAATAATTTGGTATACACCCCCATACAACCAAATGGTAACCAAATGGTAAAGAACAAATTAGGACAAAAATGCTTGCATTAATAGTTAAGCACTTTCCTAGAGAAAGTAAACTAAGTACTATTTTCAATAAAAATACACTAAAATTAAGTTACAGCTGTACTGAAAACTTAGAAAAAATTATTAAGAAACATAATGCTAATATTTTCAATAAAACCAAAGAAATTTAGACAATATAAAATAAAAATAAAAATAAATGAAAATAAACAAAAATTATGTATCTGTAGAAATCCTCATAACTGTCCTCTACAAAATAAATGTCAAACGGAATCATTAATATACCAATGCAATATCTCATCTATTGAGAATCCCGAAAACATAAAAATCTATATAGGTTGTACAAGCCATGAGTTCAAAAAGAGGTTCAATCAACATCAAACTTTATTTAGGATAAATAAATACAGAAATCAGACATCCCTTTCAAAATATTTCTGGCACTGAAAAGAATCTAATAAAACACCTACAGAAATTAATAAGAAAAGCTAGAATATGTAGGTCATTAAATGACCCATGTCCTTTGTGCACACATGAGAAACTATATATTACTAAGTTTATAAAAAATAAAAATTTACTGAATCAAAGAAATGAAATAGCTATTTTTTGCCGTCATTGTCAAAAATTTTCCTTAAATAATATTTAAAAATAAAATAAAAATGGGAGCTGGTAATATACATATTTATATTTGATATGAAAAAATAATTTTAAATAATTTAAGTAATTACATTTACTTGATTTCAAAAGAAATATTGTCTATTAGTAATTAAGAGTAAAAATATTTTAAAATTGTAGTTAAATATAACGTATTCTAACCCAAACACCCCTTTTAGAAAGAATCTTTAAATATACAAGTACGAAAAAAATGCGGAAAGAATTTTTTGTCGTTAAAAAAAAAAATAGACGACATGCGTTTAACGGATGTCAGAATTCGTTGAAAAATACACCCCTACCCTCCCTCAGCTTAACCTCTTTTTCGAACGTAACTCATAATTGATACAACAATAGTTAATAAAAATGAACACGCTACCGCTCCGGTCTGAATGATTGGATTTCTCTGTATCCTTGGAAACAGGAAATTGTGAATTTTTCTGTGCGTTTAAAAGTCAGTAAATTTAAAAATAAGTTATTCCAAAATTCGCTTGAAGATGAAACAGAATTAATGCTTTTAATTTAATTATATAATTAACTTTGAAGTTTTTAGCTTCAGTTTTTGAAACATTGTTATTACTGTGTAGCGAAGAAACCATATTTTAAATCAGTTAATTTATAATATATATATATATATATATATATATATATATAGCTATATATATATATAGTTATATATATATATATAGTTATATATATTGTTTAAAATTTGGTATATTCATAGTGGAAACTTAACCAATATCTGGGATAGAGTGTTTGTAGATATAAACAGTTTGGACATAGAAATCAACACTGTGTTGCTAATCGATTAAAGTGGGGAAATGACAGTTACTAGGCAGTGTTTATATTTATGTCCACACGATAGATAGATAGATAGATAGATAGATAGATAGATAGATAGATAGATAGATAGATAGATAGATAGATAGATAGATAGATAGATGAAACAGAATATTCATCTTGAAAGATCTTCTAAAAGTAGAATTGGATACTGCACTCATTCTAAACAGAATCACTACTCCTAACTAGGGAGTGGCTCTAAGTGGAACTTTACTTCTTCACGACACGTAGCCACTAGAATAAACACGTTAGCCTGGTGCGTTTCATATACACCGTACTTGCTGCCAACATCTACGTTATGCTAAAATCAACAGGATTCGGTCGTTTCCTATTGGGTTCGATCGTTATTTTAAGCTGTTGTTTAATGCAAAAGATCAGAAAGGATTTTTTTCTCAAAGGTTCTGTTCAAGTGCATATTCCATAAGACACTGCTAGCCGCGTGTGAGAAACACCATTCCTTATGCTGCAGAAACAATATTGCACATTGTCACACACATACGAGCAACTTGTAGGTCGCCAATGAAATCCTAAATCGTGCATACATCGGTAAAATGGGTGTACAACCAGTACTTTCTACTCTTGAATATGTTTAGTAACAGTACAACATAACCCAATAGTTAAAGAAACGAAACTCGAAGTTGTTAACTTAATCGGTACGCATTGCCTTAACCCATATCAAGCGAAGCTATCTCACTGATAAAAATAAACTGAATCTCTTGCTGAACAGATCCGAAACAATTCACTGAACTATTATTTGATATAAGGCCAGAAAAGGTCACTGAACTGAAAAATCTTAATTAGATCCATGAAGAACTTTGACAATGATCAGTTCTCTCTCTTGTGGCTATGGCTACTTTCAGTCGTACATGGATTAAGGCCGATAGTGAAAGATCATAAAAATGTGCTTCTGTTGTTATACAATAGAACATTCCCAAAAATAAAAAGTTTGCGTGCGCAACTCCCCACTTTCGTATAAACAAAGTTTGTCTGGGCAACAGCCTAGTGGATAAAACGTTGTTTCGTGAATTTGGTGACATAGTAATTGTGAGTTCAATGCCTGTATGAACTTGGACTCGGTGGAAACAGGGTGAGCAATTACAAGAAGATATATGCCTAGACATGGGCGGTGGAATCCTGTACATTAAATAAAGACTTCAGTTTGGATTTCCCTGTAGGTTACCCGAATCGGTATACACTTGATGAAGGCCAGAACAACCGAAATGCTGTGATAACAACAAAGATGAGAACAATAGTCCGAATGTAAATAGTGTAAATAAATGTTCTTTATATGGTGGCTGTACAGAGATTCTATTACTAAATATTGCTTTATTCTTCATTCTTAGCAAAAAGAAGAGACAAATCTGAAATTAAGATAATGTCGGTAAATGTTCATCAAACACACTTTAAGGACAACAAACCTCGAAGTTATATCTAACAGATGCATCAACCTTGGAACCTGCACCTCTTTGTATTTTTTTGAAACTGGATGTCGGATGCAAACGGCTTTCTGAGACCTTTGTCCAAATGAACGGCTTCGAAATGTGAACCTTCTTCCAAGAGTCTAACTTCAGAGGCGGATACCCTGTAATTAGAATTCTTATCTCTGTGATAAGCAGATTTATTGTTTTTTAACAATGGGAAAACTGTCGTTATTATCTTCCATAGGCTGTCTCAGTCAATTCACTGAAGAAGCTAATATGTGTAGAAACCTTAATTACAATTCATCTAAGTCTAGCCATTTGTTGATCGACTTTAACGTTTTTGGACTTCGTTTTCCGTAATGGGGTTTTTATGGCTAATCGCTTCGTAACACCCCAGTCAATCACGTAGCTACAAAGTTACTGCTCACGCAAGCCATCCTCTCTAGTCGTCTGGTTATCTTTTGAAGGGTATTCTCATACTTTTGGATGATGTCAATTTAATCTCCGACGCAATTATTCTCTGCACCATTCTGCGACAATATGCACAACTTCGGATGCCTATTTGATTCTGGTAAGCACTCGCTAATCGATTGTTCTGGGCACTAAGTTCATTTTTAGAAATCCTTTCCTAACAACACACATTCTCTAATAGCGCTTCCAATTCCTCCCTTTCTACGAAAATCCTTCATTTTAGCCTTAATAACAGCCAGTAAACTGTAACAGACCCGATTACTTTCCTCTGGATTAGTACGATATTCACTATAATTTTGCTTTGGACATCATATATATTTTCGTGTCGTGATAAATCGAGTTTTTATGACCATTTCAATCAAATATAAACGTAAACATGTCCATTTAAACTACTTATACATACATCTGAATAGATGTCTCTATCGGTGCGTACTAAAATTATTTTCAAATATGGTATTGATATGATCACACACACACACACATATATATATATATATATATATATATGTATGTATGTATATATGTATGTATGTATATATATATATGTATGTATGTATATATATGTATGTATATATGTATATATATATATATATATATGTATGTATGTATATATATAAATCATATATTCATGTATAGTTATATGTATATCATATTTATTAATTCATCATATTGCCATTGTTTTATATTTTTTTAACTTTTATTTAAGGATTTATCTTTTTATTATAATTTATTTTAGTATATTTAAATATATAATTCACATGTAGATAAATAAATGATTGTATAAATGCATTCAGTTCACACGGGTGTCTGGGTGGGAGAGCGAAAAAGTTTGGTTATGAGAGTCTAGGTGAAGATGTAACATCTTTGGAAGGAAAATTGGTGAATATTTACAATTTACAGTTACCTGGAGTATATTGTTAAACGGTCGGTGGAACGCAAGGTTAAGATTTTTAAGGCTTCCGTGGTTTTTGGACCTTGTTCTTTTCCAGTTTATTTAAAACTACCATGGTTGGGTAGGAGTAATCAGACCCTTGCCAATAGGGTGTCGGCGTGTGTGACTTCTAGTTTTTCTACTGTCGAGTTGCCTGTTGTCTTTGATACTCTTACGCTGTTCCCATCTTTCACTAAGGATGGTTTGCCCTACCTTCAAAGAAGTTCTGTTATTTACCAATTTTAATGTCAGTGCGAGGCTGATTATGTAGGGCGAACGAATTTGCGGCTGGAGACTGATTGGATAGCACGTACCTACTCATATAAGACAAGGTGAAGTCAGCAACAGTATTCGCTTGACTCAGTCGGTTTGTGAATCAGCATTTGGTGAACAACCCGGGTTACGCTTTGAAATATTCTGACGAAACGATTACTTACACAAAGATCGGTCGGCAGAACAATTACGTTTTTTAGAAGCTCTTCATATCATTTTGTGCAGACAGAAAGAGAACTTTCTTTGTTTTCTGTGTCTCATGTGTGGGTCATGAACGCAATATTTTTTCTGTTTTATTCTCACTAGGAGCTTATTTGCATCGTTTTAGTAATAAATTGATTTTAGTCGGAGATCCTTATTTACCATCAGATACTTTTTCAGTTTTGCCGTTTATGATTATTTCTTGTGTATATGCTTATTTTTTTGTTTTGTTTTTTCAATGTATTTTTCCGAAGAATTGTTGAACGAAAACGGTTACTTTTGAAGAATGCGCTCCGTCATTTTTAAAACAATATATAAAGTCTGTGGTATATTTTGTTCATATATATATATATATATATATATATATATATATATATATATATATATATATATATGTTGTGGATTCCGGGATGAAATCCGGTATCAAATAATAACAAACGCCAAGAATGAATATAGGAAATAAATGTATTAACGTAATAATACAAACTGGTAATACAGGTTAGTAGTTCCAGGAATGCGGGTTAGTAGACAAATATATATATAGTCTTTGGTATCGACGTATCGCTGTATGACTTCTTATTGAGTCTTAAGTGCTCGCGACTGTGACTCTTGCCGCTACGTTATTCTTCACTACTACTTTTCGGGTATTCACTGGCGGTAGTATATGTATACTCTGGGTGAGTCCATTTGATTGAAAAGGGGAGACCCATCAACAATATATATATATATATATACATATATATATATATATTAATCCGACCTTATTCTTAAACGCTATTAACTTGGGTACACGTGTTTCAGTTGACATCCCTATTATTTTCTTAAGCAGTTAATATCAACCGGCTAGATCGAGAAGTCCCACTAAAAAATGATACGCCTCCCGACAATAATCAAAACTGTATCCCCATTTTCATCAGGGAAACCACTCTTGTAACTGAAGATTGCGTTCAAACATGGAACAGACTGTCTCCACTTGGTGTTGACCAGTGTATGTACATATATATATATATATATATATATATATATATATATATATATATATATATATATATATATATATATATATATATGCGTGTGTGTGTGTGTGTTTGCGTGTGTGCAACAGGACTAACACATAAATATCGAAATAAGGTGGTTTTTCTCATCTACATTTAAGTAATTGCTTATTTTTATCATAGCATTTGCTAATGTTTCCCATTTTTTACTTATCATTTCTCAGAGTAAGCATGACATTGTTTGTAATTGTCATATTTCTGATTTGATTTGTTGATTACGAAAAAATAACCCGACAAAACTTATTAATATCAGATAAAACTTCATTCATTTAATTTAAAAAATTGATTTATGTTTTGCCAGCGAAAATGTGCTAAAATATTTTTAAAAAACATTTAAGCTACATATTGATGTTCAGATCGTCTTTCAGAAAACTAATGTGTCGAAACAACTTTCGGTGCCTGCGTGTTGGTGAAGATAAGAGTGTAACTGTCCTTACCCATGAGTAGTGAGGGTATTATGCTTTTTGTTGTTTGTGATGATCAAATGGGGAAGCACGATCACACATGGGCGAATTGTTAGTTTTATCAATAAGAAATTATTTAGATTTGTTAGTTTTATTAACTGGAAATTAAAATTAGATGTTCAGAAGAAGAGATAAACCAAAAGTATAAAAAGAAAACGGATACGCGTTTTTATGCTGATTTTACTACCTTTGAACTTACCACCAAGCTCCTACAATAGACAGTTGGCATTACTGTTATAAACACGCAATAATTGTATCCCGACAATAGGCTGATACATTGACATATTAGAAAGAAAAGAAAGGGGATTGTTGAAATGCAAAGAAAATAAGACAGAAGAAATAAATAATAGAATTAAAAATATAGTTAATCAAAAATTGAATTAAATACAATTCAGATATCGTAAAAGTTGACCTAAAGAAAGCAAAAAGACAGAAGCTGTCGAAAATTAGTGGTTTTTGTTTTGTTTGTTTTTCGCTTTTATTCACATATCAAGACAAGGGCTAAGGGTCGGGGTTTAAGAAACAGTTAAAAAGTAACTAGGATATGATTTTTATCGTCACGAGGAATAAACCAAACGCATTCACCGTGTCAGTTTACTTACATGTATGCAGCAAAATCTGAGAGTTCCGGTGAAAAAATGCCTTGTGTCATATTTTGTATTCTGTCCGTATGCAGAAAAATATTCCATTCCATTTTCTATAGAATCTTTGATGTCCGGTTCTAGAATTATTTACAATAAAAAAAAACATTTACAATGTCCATCTGAAAAGGGTTGAAGTTGTCATTGCCCGACACTTGGCGATAAAAAAAACAGCAATGGTCATAATACAAATCCGAATAACACGTAGATTCTGCATTTTATTTATCTAAATTTAACATCAACTGTTCCTTAGCTGGCACAGTGATATGACAAATTCCATTGCTTTGGTTCCATAATGTTTTCCGCTACTCATGCGCTCATGTCAACGGAAGAGATCTCTTTCGTTTTGCAGTAAATGAAATGAAATTAATGAATCTCTCAGACTGACTTCATGAGAGGACTATAAAAAAATTAAGTCCTTAAAAATTGATACGTTTCCCAAAAGGATAAAGTGGACAAAAGATTCGCTTTTACTCTCGACTTCATTCAGCCATAAGCGATGTGAGTTGTCGCCTTATACGATCATATCGATACTTCTTCATCCAACGAAAGACTGACAATATTTTCTTATAAACAAATTTAAATGATAGTTAAAGAAAAACATTACTTACGTTCGAAAGTTAAAGAACTTATTTATAACTTGATTTTAGAATTAAGAACTTCAAGTTAAGGATGTTTCTTCTTTTGACTTGGCTCTTTGCTGTTACACATTTGTCTTTGGATTAAAAAATATATTATTATTAGTTTTTATATCATTTTTTATTGTCATTTTTTTATCCCATTTTCATATGTCGAGACATTCAACAACTGCTAAAGCAGTGTGAATGGGAAATAATGAAGTCGCCTCCGAAAAGACATAATTTCGAATCTCATATCCGGGAAGTAAGTCTGACTTTAACGTCGCTTTTACCAGTGAAGGATTAACTATAAGACGAAAGCCAATTATATTGCTACACTTTTTTAATTCGAATCATATTATTTGTTGAGTATCGTGTAGTAGCAGTAGCATCTCATTGGAGGTTACTTTTTTATTCCCAACTTACACTGATTAATTGCATGTAATATGTGTTGACCAAGAGAGTTGTGAGTAAAAGCAGTTTGCATTTCTCATACAAACTAATGTTGCCCTCTTTTTCGGTTTAATATTGTAAAAAGAAACATATCAACCGAAGTTTATCAACGAACAGTTTTAAACGCATATAAAAATAGAGAATACAAAATTTCGTTACGGTTAAATTGCAAGTCTGTTAGGCCTATTATCATATACACGATAAGTTAGAAAATTTGAATATAAGCCAATTAAACTTTTTTTTATATTCTGCTTGATGACCAGTAGTTTTGGGAAAAGTTTAACCACAAATCTCCTACTGCCAATAAACTTGAAATAACAATAATATACTCAATATTCGAAAATGAAAGAGTCAACAACAAATTGAACCTAACGAAAAAAAGTATAATATCAATTAAAGCGAAAATAGGTTACGGCTCATAGTCGATTGTAGTAAAAATTCTACTAGTTCGAAGTTAAACATGCCAGAAGTTACATCACGATCATTAGGTTTGTGAGGCCCGAAAATAATTTGTAGGATTACTGAGCGAAATATAAATTTAAATTCAATTTTGAAATTTAAATCTGTCGTTTTTTATGTTCAGTCCTAAATTTATAAATCAAGATATAAATCCTTGCATTGAACAACCAACAGTGTCAGATAATCTCATCAATTCTTCTTGATAGTTAATTATTCGGTATGGATGGTACGCATGTTTCCCTAACATGGCGAAGAACTGTTTAATAGCATTTCTCCCAAGCCTCATATATTTGAACGTAACACGAAAGATTGGGCTTCGAGTGTTTTCTAAAGATATTAATAACGAACTAACGTTAAGATAATCTGGCAAAGTCACTGGAAGCAAAATTACATATACAGTATTTTGTATCGGTAAATTTGTGATTCAAATTCAACTATCAAGTAGATTAGAAAACGCTATTTATTCCTTGATGAAAATTAAAAAATGTATTGATTGGAATTTTATGGCATCATTTCAAACTTATTAAAATTCACTATTTAAATTTTGTTATTAAACTTCACTAAATAAAAGCGAAAATCTGACTTTAAGCAAGGACAAAAACAATTTTTTTTAAAGTTAGAACTTATTAAAGCTACTGTTTCTCCTTATCTTTCAAAGATAGTTATTGTCATCGGACATTGATGGGATACCATATGTTGGCAGCGCCTACACATTTAAATCAATGCTGCTCATCGGGTTTCCTACAGAATTGGCTGAAGAATGATTAGAAACACAAGTCACGTGATTGTTTCATCATTACAGTACAAGATTACGACCGTCATAAATGGTTGACGTGCCACCTGTCAGCGGTTTATCACACGTAAGACGCCATCAGTTCACAAATTGCGCGGAAAAAGGAAGACATGTCGGAAAATGGTGGGCGGTAGGTTCATGAATTTCGAAGAAAAGCTAATTTAAGAAGACAAGGAAAGAAAAGGAAAATGGAAAAGATGAGCAAGTCTACCAATATGCCTACCTTACTGATTTCTTTTTGCTGATTTACTTACCTTTCTTAGAATCTGTTAATCTGTCTTCGTCAATTTTTATCAACTTCTATTTTGATCATTCTCTTTCAATCCATTCCTTTCAAACTTTTATTTTATATTTTTATTATCCTGCAAGATGCCAATTTCTAATCTTTCTTTTCTTTTTTCTATTTTTCTTTTCTGCCTCAGATAAAGAAAAATGTTAAAATTCCTACAACGAAGTTTCTGAAAAGAAAAAAGATTGTGTAAAATGCGAAATAGGCGGCAAAAATTCAAAAGAAATAATCGTTATATATATATATATATATATATATATATATATATATATATATATATATATATATATATATAACTGA
Organism: Acanthosepion esculentum; assembly: GCA_964036315.1. Lineage (NCBI taxonomy): Eukaryota > Metazoa > Mollusca > Cephalopoda > Sepiida > Sepiidae > Acanthosepion > Acanthosepion esculentum. Next base: position 61,308,298 of record OZ038479.1, on the reverse strand, counting down.
TAACTTCATATTTTCACCTGCTCCTAAATAACTTTTATTCTCTACCTTCCCATTCTTTGCTTTTTTTTAACAATCACCTCAAGTTTTATTTCATGTGACGCCTCATCACTCTCTTCCTTCATTTGACGCCTCGTTAGTCTCTTTTCCACTATTTGATCTCTCATAACTCTCATTTTCTCTAATTAAAACTCAGACCTTACACTCTGAGCATATTTCTCTTCCTTCTCCTCCTTGCTCTTTTTTCCGTGTCTTCTATCCACACTGCTTGTATTTGTTCTTCTTCAATTAAAAATGAGAATTATACCTTTTTTTAAAAAAATCTTCCATTAAATCATTGAATCACTGAATATCTCTTCGTCGACAAATTATGCGCAGACCCGACTTTAAAGGCACATCATCATCGTCATAAATATGAAATCTTCCATGAAATCTTAACTGGCTGTCAACACTGAAAACTCCGTCATGAGAAAACCGCTTTGCAGGGAAATAGATTTTATGCTGGTCCAAATTAACATCTTATTTTCTTTAAAAATTCAAAATATTTGAGGTTGTGGTGTTCTTGGTTCGACCCCCCTCCGCGCCACATACACAGACACAATATTTATGTTTGGTCATTTTGTCCAATCTTGGGAGTTGGTTCGAGAAGGAACACCTACTGATTTCTAAGAATTTAGAAGATAATTAAGATGATGCTCTTCCGTGTGTATACTGCAATGTATTGGTGCGTGTATTTTACCAGAGCAGATCACACTAAACTGGTGTGTGGCCGATTAATGTGGGACTCAGTTGGATATAATAGCCTATAGCCAGCTTTGGTTATATAACATGGTTGCTAAATTAGGTTGCAAGTAAATTTAGCTACATTTGAAAATACAGCGCTAATAAATTTTAAAATATATTGGTAGACCAATGTAGCCCTAAAATAACGAAATTCAAATTTTAGCATTACTCTGTTTTTAAATGAAGCCAGATTTAGCAATGTTGTTTTTGTATTGAATCGTTTCCCACACACCCCACCCAAACAATGCAATGAAGCTACTAAGATGCAAAAGGTTACTGAGTGTTGCAGAATATATTGTTAAGGAGAGAGAACATTAAAAGTACAGTACATTAAAAGACGGAAATTAACTACTGACATTCAAATTTCTAAAGATCAAATTTAGCTGGAAAGCAAAAAGCCGGAAGAGTGCTCCCCAACCGAGAAGTGAGAGTGTGGAAACTGTTAGCTTAGAACTTACATCCTAGCCATTTCAACTGTAAAATAATGAGACTTTGCCGCTGAACTTAAATTCATAAAGTCTATGTACCAGAGAGGAGAGTTCATCAAAACAATTCCCATGAAAATATTTATAGGAAAAGCACAGGGAAGTTATATTGTGGCGGTGGGAAAGATGTCCAGTCAGGGCGAATAACATTGCAGATTTTTCTTTGAAATTTATCAAGACTCTCTAAATACATACCAGAAGCGCAAGACCAAATGTGACAGCAATATTCAAAGCATAGACGAATGGTAGACTTATAATTCTGTAAGATAGATTCTGATGTGAAAAATTGCCTAGCACAACACAGTGAATTATCTTTCCTAGCATCAAACCTAGCAATTAATTCAATATAAATATTATGTATAATGTATGTATAATAGGCTCTACATGACAATACTTCGATATTATGCAACTGTTGCTCAGAGCAGCTTCTCTAAGCGCTACCAAAGTGTTTGTACCCATGGAATACAGCAACCTCCATAGTAAAAGTTTGCAGCTACTGATCAGTCAGATAACCAAAAGTTTAAGACAGTTAAATCATTAACGCTGTGTAAGAAAAGAACCGGTAAACAATATCCTAAACAGGAAACAATGGATAAACCTTTACTCCTGTTCAATAAACATGGAAGGAGTACAAGCCGGGCGATAGACGAACCTATCTACTCCTATTTTATTATGTTATATGCAGTAATACATTTTTGGCGTTTGAATGAGAAAAATTGAAACCTATAAAAAATTAATAAATGGTAATTACCGGGCTACAAATTACGAATTTGATTAATATTGTATTATGATATTTTCAAAAACAGGTTCGCGTTCTCCTGATAGTAAAATATTTTAAACATTTCGTTAGATTCAAATGCAGGTTTCCAACAAAATGCTTTATTAATGAAAAATATTTTTAAAATTATGTTAGAGGACACAGGAGGGGAGCTCTAATAAGGATCAAACTCACTAAGGAATTGCTGTCATGGATGAGTTTGCTTGCCATCTCAACACAGTAGATGCTTCATTCTTTCTCTCTTCCACGTCGCATAGAGAGAGAGAGAGAGATTACTACTTTATTTATAAAAATGTTAAATCCTACAATATTAGTAGAGGTAAGACATTTACATTGTTCGGACTATCATCCTCATCTTTGTTGCCATATTTATCACAACGTTTCGGCCGTTGTACGCTCTAGTCGTCTTCAGGTGGTTAGAATGTCGAACTGAACCCTTTATTTCGCTCGCTGTTATCTACTGTTAATTCCCCTCTCCAAGTTCTCCACCGCCTTAGCCAGGTATAGAACTCACACTCTTTGGGTCCTGTCAGTGAATCTAACAGGATTAGATACCTGTGCCGTGTGCCATTGAGGACATCTGTATATGAATTTCTGGGTATTATAAACTTAATGTCTTCAGCAAACCTTTTACCAGTGCTCATATTGCAATTTTTTGCTGTTATCATTGCATGTTTTTTACCAGAGCTCATATTGCAATTTTCATTGTTATTATTGCTTTTCTCTGTCACTCCTTATTACTGGTTCCCATATTGTATTCATTTCTATGCTTGGTCGGCTCAGGAGATTTTCGTGGCCTAGCATAAATATAGACAGATACTAGTAGAGGTAATGATTTATTTAAGCTTATTTCGTTCATCAAATTCCCAGTGGATCAGATGCTGAAATGAAATATTACTGCTGTTGTAACATTTGATATTCTTACAATAAACTTTAAAACTTTACGAGGATTAAATGTTAGGATGGTGAAAACAAATTGTCTATGGTTGATGTAACCATCAGACTTTAACAATAACTGTAACTACGTGGATCACGTCATTTTCTTTAACTCCGTTGCGCTACGCTGTTGTTACTTTAAGGTCTTTTTTTCTATTTCATATATCCCATGTTTTAATATTATGAATTAGAATATATGTTTGATTTTCAAAATTAAAAATATCATCTTTTCTCACTGACCATTATACATTGCCTATTTCCTGTTACTCTAATGCTGTGATCTAAATGCTGAGGTCATTACCAATTTAGGACATAAAATGACTTCATTTTTAATTTTGAAAATCAAGTAATTTAACACTGAAAACTATCAAGAAAAGAATAGCTTATTTTGAAATAGATAAAATTTGAAATGGATAACAACACAGTTATTTTTTTTTAATTATTTCTACACATGTATGTGAAAATTAGTTATTTCTGTTAAGCAAGAACCACTAAATTGGGCAAGATGTAAGAACCATTGTGACAGATAATAATAATAATAATAATAATAATAATAATAATAATAATAATAATAATAAAACACTTATTGATATTTTACGAAATATTTGAACACAAATTCATATGGACATACCACTAAATTTATAGATTCAATCTATTTCGAGAGTATATATATATATATATATATATATATATATATATATATATATATATATATATATATATATATATATGACTATGTATAACTAATGCATTTAGTAAACTGTTCTGCGTAAGATCCATTTTGTATTCATAGATAAGTTTGTTTTTTTTACATTTCTGCAAGTTTCCCCAGTGTATTGTGAGGAACAGTTTTGGCAATTTATTTTATACAAACCTGCTTCAGAATTATTATTGTTATGGGTATTTTGGTTCCGATCATAGCCATAATAGTTTGGGATGTGGTTTGTAATTATTAATCTATGAACACAAAAGGGATCTTATACACGACAATTTATCAAATGCGTATATATATGTGTGTGTGTATGTGTTTGTTTGTTTGTGTGTGTGTGTGCGCGTGTGTGCGTGTGTGTGCATGTTTGAATTGATATAAATTAATATAATTTTTTCCATGAATTCCCTGCAGACAGAAACCTATGAATTGCTCATGTAAATTTGCTGAAATGTTGTATTGGGTAAAAAAAAGATGACCTTTGCTTTATTCGATTTTATGCTAGTCCATTTCAATTTCTCCCTATAAAGCAACATTCAGTTAATTATGAATGTAAACAATCAAAATATTTGTATTTCATGCTTACTGGCAGCAGAAAAGGAAAATAAATGTCTTGAAAAAACATGTACGTGTGTGTAAAGATGAAAGAGCAAAGTATTTGACTGGGCGTGTTAACACATGTGCACATGTGGATTTGAAGGGGGTGAGGATAAAAATAAATATTAACATGCACACATATGAATGTATGTATGTGTGCACACATATAAATAGAGAAACAGGGAGGGAAAAGTAGACATTTGAATACACACACACACACACACACACACACACACACACACACACATATATATATATATATATATATATATATATATATATATATATATATACACACATAACCGAATAATTATGAATATATTTGATTACCTTGGTATGGAAGCACTTGAATTAATCCGGTTTTTGAGGAACACTTATCCTTCAAACACTTACGTGAATTGTGGGCGGTACTATAAAATTAAGTATGCTTCAGATTTGTGGAAGAATTATCCATACATATATATAGTATATATATATATATATATATATATATATATATATATATGCGTGTGTGTGTGTGTGTGTGTGTGTGTGTGTGTGTGTGTGTGTGTGTGTGTGTGTGCGCGCGCGCGGAGATGCTGAAAAATTCTCGGCACAACCAAGAAGAGATTCCAAAAATATTTGATCAGATTTTGGCATGTAGATCATGGCGATAATTTGTTGTACCCCCTTGTATAGTCTCATACGCGCGCACACACATAAACCTGCATGAAAAATATATTTATTGTACTGAGTACATATATATATATAGTATATTCAGTATATATATATATATATGTATGTGTGTGTGTGTGTGTGTGTGTGTGTGTGTGTGTGTGTGTGTGTGTGTAAGTTATTTATACAGGTATATTCATATTTGCAATGTAAACATCAATACACCGGGTATTTGAGTACGGATTACACTAGTTATTTGGGGGGCAAACTTAAATGTATATTAAATGGGAAATGACCTAACGCAATATCTCGTAAGGTGCGCTAATGTTAACATTTCATTTCCGTTTCCGACTAAGAGCGTATTACCATGTCAGCTTTTAGTCTGGGATAGGATATGAGAATTCACATTGGTGTTCATGGATGTGGCCGGGAAAACAAAAGAAAACAACATGTCGTCTGTGGGGGTCATGAGCAACGGGGGTCATGAGCAACGGGGGCCATGTCACTTCTTCTCATAAGGACTCAAAAACATTTTTTATGTACCGTGTTACTTTCCACAACCTCCAACCCTTGTAACTCTGTTACCCTTAACCACAACTCTGTGTCCACGTTCAAGTAGCCATTCATACTAATTAAAATAATTTGTATCTGTGAGGCAGGTTACTCGCTGTTTCCCACTAACCTTCCTGTCCTCAATATGGCTTTTGAGTGTTACATTTTCTGGTCATTCCTTTTTTGATGTGTCCCAGTAATTTAAACTGCCTCTTTCTTTCTGTACAACTGTCCTTTTAGTTTCTGTTTTCTTTAAAACTTCCTTGTTGTCCATATGTTCAATCCATGGTATTCTCAGCATCTGTCTGTAGAACCACGTCTCGGTTTCTTTTTCATCTCTAAGCAAATTCAAGAAGATAGATATGATATAGCAGTTCGGAACCCTTTCTAACGTAATTTTCCCATTTCTTAATATTTCTTTTAGCATTTTTTTTAGTCCTTGAGAGGAATTTTTCGCTATTTCTAGGTATATTTGGATTTTTGTGTCTCATTTTTCGTCATTGCTACGACGCTACCCAGATGGTTATTTTTCTGTACCTGTTTAATTTTGATGTCGCTAAGATTGTGTTCACCATTAATAATAAATCCTGGGAATCTCTATTGAAATCGTTTCGCTGTATCGATTAAATAAATCTTTTTTTCTTACATGTCTTTTTTAAATTTTTTATTTACTTGCTTAACTAGTTTTCTATTCGCAAGCAGTTGGCTTGTACGTATTAAACGTTGCAGATTAGTTGAATGTATCACCCACGTAAATAAGTCTTACCTTGTCATACGTCGTCAAATGCAATCTATGAAACCTTTCTATATCTGTATTGCTCGTTCAGATAGCATTCTGATTATGAAGATAGCATTTTTGTTCCAGTGTCTTGAATAAAGCTGCATTGTTTTGCTCTATTTCTAATCTAATTCGGCTACGAACTCAATTCAGTAGAATTCTAAGTTTAGCTATGCGGCTTCTTTGGTAGCGCTATGAAGATAGATCTACTGCGGTCCTCCGGTATATCACTACTGTTGTATATTTCGTTTATTATTTCAGTAAATCTATCGATCCCCAATTCATGTAAGACTAAAAGCATCTCTATTACAATAACCGACTGCTTTTTTCTGTTCATCTTGGCTAGTGTCGATCTTGCATCCAATGTATTCGTTCCATCTTTGGATTTTTTCTTTTTCTAGGATCAACATCACCGAATAAATCGAAGTACTGACGCGATTGTCAAGCCCCACATTGAACCGCAAAGTCCCCGTACGTATTCAGAAGGACTCTGCTCCGTCACCCGTAACCCAGGAGTAGCCGGCTGAGAATTTACACGAACATGTAATGTGGTCTGCTCGCTCTCCGGATTTGAATAGTAATATTTGTATGCTAGTGCTTTTATAGAGAAGGGAGACAGCCAGCGGCCCCACAATTCCAAGGACAGTCATGAATGATGTGAGAAGGAGAACTACTTGATACAAAAATGCAATCCCTTCTGAAGCCGCACCCAGGCCGTCCCCAAGACTGTGGGTGATTTTATTGAATAACTTTTTCATTCTGTTTTTAATCCTAAGTTAAACATACATACATTTTAATATACCGATATTGTTTTTTCTTTAAATTATATTTTTTGTTCTCTTTTACGTGATGCATTATATATATAATGGATTGAGGAATCGGAGAGCCGAGTTCGAATTCCTGTCGAATCCATTACATTCACTTACGTGCTAATGCCCTTGGGAAAGGTATGAATTCTCTACTTCTCCCACGACCTATGGGTAAATAGCAAGACAAACTGTGTTCTATAGGCTCGGATGGCAACTAGTCTAGGAGAAGGACAACTATGAAATAAAAAAACCTGCGGAGGATCCTTTGTGGCACGTTTGGCCATTCAAAAAAGGTAGTTGGTTCTGCACAAAGCCTTCACCACAATAATTAAATCATATGTGCTGGTGTCTGGCTGACGGTTCCTAAGAACTGAGCTGCTTGATCATCATACGTCGAATACGACAGGAGAGTCGAATATATATATTTTTATATATATATATATATATATATATATATATATATATATATGCGTGTGTGTGTGTGTGTGTGTGTGTGTGTGTGTGTGTGCAGGCATGTGTAAGCTTTGTTATAAACATGGAAAATTAATCTAACATACCAGAATATATATATATATATATTACAAATACATATATATATTACAAATATATATATATATATATATATATACATTAAAAATACATATATATATTACAAATATATATATATATATATATTTTACTAATATATACATATATAACACGCCTGGCCGCATACACAATTCCGGAAAATCCTTGTCGAAAACACAACTATACTTAAACATGAAAAGAATAAACAAAAACTAAATATTCTTGAAGCTATATACATAAAACAGTTGAAACCTAACCTGAACAAAATAAACTATGAAATCTCCACAAATATCCTTAAATGCCTATAATTAGTAACAGAAGCCCAACGGCTTTCCATACTCAATACTCAACGGGTTCACTCTCGCGTGGTTATATGTGACGTCATGAGCTGTGGTGCGATTTTCGCTTTCAGCGTCTTATATGCACGTGTTTATCGTTGCTTGGAAATCATCCATGTAAACAAAAACAGACTATCATCAATTTCTTGTTCGTGTATTGCTTAATATATTGTGTAATTGTCATCTTCAATAATGGTTTATGTAAGCCGAAAGCTTAGATTGGATTAAAAAATATGTATCAATATTGTGATTTTCTTTCATTGTTTAATGATAATGTTATTAAGCTTATCAGGCGATATGAAAAGAACTTACATAAAATATATAGACAACACTTATCTATATTATTTAATGAAACATGTTCGAATGAAAAAATGCTGCCTAAATACACACACACAATATATATATATATGTGTGTGTGTGTGCGTGTGTGTGTGTGTGTGTATTTATGTATATATATATAATTTATTAGTATATCCTTAAATATAATTATCTTTTTATGCCTAATTATCGAAGCACTACAATTTGAAGGGAAAATAATATATCTTTGTTAGCATTATAAGTAATACTTATATTTATACATGTTTTGCAATATTTACTGTAATAAAGGAAACATCTATGAAATAACAGGAAACACTTTTCTTGATTCAAACGTCCGACCAGGTAAGTGATATAACAACGACGCCGACACTCAAGCATCCTGGCAAAATTAACTTAGTTAAGTAAGAGTGCACGGATGCTGCACTGATTCTAGGAACGATGATTTGATCTTAGACAGCACGCACAAATGCTATAATTATCCAAGTTAAAACTGTCTGATTCATTTTTCATAGCATTTGCATATTTACATATTTAAAAACTTACTTGTGAAAGCCGTCAAATAATTGTCATTACTTCACAAAATATGTCGTATTTTTATGGTATGATTAAACTAGTATATATGTTTAGGAAGGATGCTTTTAAATGTAATCCGCTCGTATTTCTGTTAAAATCCCTTAATCCAAAAGTGTAGTAAGCATTTTAAATTTGTGTCGGGGAAATCGTTAGATGGAATATAGGATACATTATTTATAGCTGCTTCCCTTTTAAAATATTCTTTTTGGTATTGCAACGTTACCATTGATCAAGCTATTAATTGTGAGGTATTAAAAACCCTGATACTTACAAAAGAGATTTTTGCTTCGATTTAAAAATTTTATTTTCTCTAACGAATACAACCAAATATAATTCTACAAAATTGAATTTAACTACTTGAAGAGGCTGAAGGTTTAGTGTTAGAGTTAAGGTTAGCCTAACCCTAACTACTTGAAAAGGCTGAAGGGATATCTCACAAGATTTATTGTGTCTTGTTTTTGTTTTTTGTTTTTACTTTGGCAGTGAATCGGATTTTGATTCCAAACTTCACTGATTCTTACGCAAACAGTGAAAGTCATGACTGTCGCTGGAGCAGAATAATGTCGCTTGTGGCATGAAATATTCCATCGATATTGAAATTCGAAATATCCATATCCTATAACTGGAGTACTTTTACCATTATTCAGAATACATTTTTGTTTTAATACGAGTTTTAAAATCTATATTTAATATGATAAACCATTTATTTGTCGTCTGAATGGATTATCAGATTGATAAAATAATATTAAGTGCGGTTTATTTATTTACAAAACTGTAAATATACTTGACTAGATTTTGTACAGGTAGCATTCAAGGTCACAATAGGACGTTAGCGTTCAGACCATAAAATTCGCATTCACATCTCACCATGATCGATTTGTCAAGGAGAGGCCATCATGATCTGAATGTGTTGCCCCATTTGGAAGTACCGGAAAACCATACCACTGTTTGAAAGCCTTCGTAGATTTAATAGGATGCAGTCACAATTTATCGTGATCAAGTGTTTGAGTGTAATGAGGTTATTGAAACTGTTGGTCACGCCAGATGATGCACTTTCTCCCAGAGACTAATGTCCGCCTATAAAACATAAAGTATAAACCGGTTGACTGTGGCTGTTGAAGAAATACAAATGTACTCGAGCAGATGTCTACAACAGGGATTAGTTATGCATCCGAGGCAACTCTTCCGAAACTGATGAATACCAACAATAATATTTATTTTAATTTTTTGTTGCGGTAAATGTATCAACTGACCAAGCTTTACTTGAGTTGATAAGGTAAGAATTAATTTGAGATTACTGACGAACTTTTTACACCTGGCAAAAGAAAACACAGTTATTAACAAAATCAGCAAATGTCCTTGTATATTCACTGTGGGAAAACATTTGCACTATATGAAATTATAAAGGTTAACAAATATATTGTAAACTTTGGTTCGGGAAAATCGGTTTGTATTTAGTTTAAGTTCTTTGGCCCATCAATATTATCTTGGAAATATACATAAACAATAAACAAGAAAATCTGCCGTTTATTTCAACCATCACTATACAATGTTGCTATTCTCATTTAATTCCTACAACGATCCGAGTAATTCCTTTAGATTTTCATGTGCAATGTTTACTGCCACTTCAAGATTATGTTTCTGGTTCACGCTTGATAGAAATCTTAAGCTTACCCCATCGAGTTGATGAAAATCAAAAAAAATTATAAATGGCTTCAATTTTTGCAAATTCATGATCTTAGGCATGAAGAAATGCTAAGTGCAAATTATGGATGAAAAAAGAAGACAATATTTGGCATAAGTGATACTTGTTGAAGATGAAAATACAAATATACCAATCAGGAATGATTGACTTTATATCCACTCTGAAGACGTTATTTGAAACAAAATGCAATCATAGGGCGTCCATCTTTGACACCAAATAGACTTTCTTTATACTGACAATCGTGGGCTTCAATTTTAATCATTTTTGATACGAAATGAATTTGCCTAATCTACTGGGCATGTTGTACTAAACTTCATGAACACAATATGACGATGTATTAAAATATTTATGAGGTAATCCTCTTTTAAACTAGAAAGATTACTTTGTAAAGTTGTTTCTGACAAAGTTAAATCCTCTTGTTTATTATTATTAACAAGACATAGAAAAGTTTATTCGTTGTTTTCTTTTTCAAATGAAATAGCGTATTCCCAGTCTTAAACTTTGATTTCTTTGTTACCGTCAAAAGAAACAAATACCGGCTTATTGGAGTCTTCATTTCCAGCAATGTTATCAATTTGCCTGTCTCCATCATCAAAGCTACATATTGTGCATGTTTTTTGCGTCAGTATTTTTCACACCTACATTTTTTTCGATATAATCGGATAAAAGAAAAGAATTAAAGACTAAGTATAGCTGAGTTGACAGGTTATAAAGTTAGGCGGGGAGCGAAGGCACCTATTAAATAATTATTAATTCATCATTGCTTTGGTATTGAACTGAAAGAAACTCTGGGCGATTTCCGTTTAACTGTGAATGACATGGATACTTGTCTGCTAAAAATTCTCTAATTTCTTCCTGTTATCTGCCTTTGGATCTAAGATATTCAATTTGAAAGCCACATTTTTCAAATACTGAATATGAATTTCAAATAAAATTAGTTAATCTTATGATTAATTGACTATTACGAAAGAATTATCATAGTATAAGTTTTTGTAGATAACGTTTTAACAGTTTAAGACAAAGCCTGAAATACGAAACCTACACACATAAAAGCAACCTGTCTTGGTCGATTGATACATGACAAAAAATTCGTAACAGTATATATTTTTCTTTTAAAGATTTTTTCTTATTATTTCTTTATTATTAATGTTAATTTAGAGAACGGAAATCTTTATCACCACATTTCAGTTTGTTTCATTGTAGTGGTATTATTCTTAAATTTTTGAATGCATAAAAAATGTTCAGCTTGAAAATATTTTATTATAATATAATCGGCCAGGTAAATACTTTTCTTAAGAATAATAAGGAAGTGTTTTGGTATTATACTTTAATTTTTGGGTTACTATAAAATGCTAAACTTCGAAAACGTATTATTAAAATCTGAGATCAGATTTAAAAAAATGTGTTTTATTTTTCTGTAATTCTTGGATGCCTAGAATTGGTTAAAGATGTGTCAATATAAGTCCAAATAAAAAAAATATAGTTTAGTCTTATTCTTTAACGAGGTAATCCCTGTGAAAAAAATCACGGATTTATTTGAATTTCTCTGAAACGATTTTTATTTTAGAAAAGAAACTACAATAAAAAGAATTTGAAAGACAAAAAACAATTTTCTTTTTCTTCTTTCTTGTTTTCTGTTTATATTTGTCACTCCTTTAAGAATCAACGATTTTTTCTGTGTTTTTTTTTTTTTTTTGTTTGTTTTTTTGTCAACTTTATAGTCGATTTCTTTCAAAATTTGAGACAGGTGCCAGTTCTATTGTCTATTGATTACCTTTTCTTTAGTAGGGTAGACAGAATCGTACACGTCAGGTTTTGAATCATAACACATAGACCGCAAAGAGGATGGGTAGATTAAGGCAAAAAAAAAGGATAGTTGATCTTACGTGAAACGGAAAAGAAGCGTAGCCCAAAATTTCACCTGCAGCCACACCTCACTCCATTTACCTAACCTAACACGGAACCCTAACTTCACGACAAGGAATTATCTGATTTTGAAAGATTTTTCTGTTTTATTCATTTCATAATCTTCTTTTTTTAACTAAGAGATCCTGTTGTCTTAGGCACAAGACAAGCACCCCAAGTACTTGGCACATTTGGCTACTTATTGCTCGTGTTACAGGTGCTAGGCTACGGAATATCAATAATTTTGAACATGGGTTTTGTGATCAAACTGCACATAATACTTCAATGAAATATAATTTTTCTCAATATTTCACATGTACTTTTTTCACTCTTCTTTCTTCATATCTGATCTAGAATAAAGCTTTCTTTTAATAAAAATATTTTTGAAAATTGCAAATTTTGGAGAGACGTACGAATAGTGACAGGTTTAACGAAAGGACGAATCAACCATAGATAGATAGATAGATAGATAGATAGATAGATAGATAGATAGATAGATAGATAGATAGATAGGAATTGATTTTCCGGGTATCTTTATATGGGTATTGACAAGAGATCAAAAATGTATGTTGCAATAAAATTCAATAAAAAAATAAAACAATCGAAAAGTAAAAAGAAGAATGCCAAATTGATATTCAAGATGGCAGTGTAAAAGTGAAAGCCTCGCTATGAGCACTCACGCTTGCATTTCGGAGCTCTCGGGTGTCGGAAGAAAAGCAGTGGTTTCGGGTGACAGTGTTGTCATGCCCATTACGCTGTCAAAGGGTCTTATTAAGTAAGATCCAGTCATATTTACACAACCTTTGGCGTCTGGAGACAGACGTGCGACCGAAAATTCCGTGACCCACATACGAAACTATATCCCGATTCAACTTACATCTATATAAGAAAAAAAAACGAACAAAAAATAATTAAAGAGAAAAAAGCGAACAAAAATAATTAAAGGGTAGAAAAGTTTGAAAGGGTGAGAGGGGGGGGGCAAACAGAGAGAGTAAAAAAGACTAAAACCCAAGAGAATAGATTGAGAAAGAGAAGACTCTCTCTCTCTCGCTTTCTTTCTGTGTATGTTTGTGTGCCTGCGTGTGGGTGGGTCTATGCGTATGCAATTGTTCTCATACGTGTGCATATATATATATATGTGTGTGTGTGTGTGTGTGTGTGTGTGTGTGTGTGTGTGTGTGTGTGTGTAACTGACGCATTCCGAATGGATCTGCTTTTCGTCTTCTGATTATATTTCGAGTTTTATTTCCCTAATTTATGCAAAAATCTATTTCATTGTATATTCACTTGGGTTCATGGTACCAGTTATTCTGATAATAAACAACGAAATATCTAAATAAATACCGAAATATAAAAATAAACACAGAAACTTGAATAGATAGATAGATAGATAGATAGATAGATAGATAGAGAGATATCCTCATCCCTTCATATTCTATTGGTAAGAAGCAACTTCCAGTCACAACTTTTTCCGTTCAACTGTTACAATGTAGAACGGAATCCCGATGCTATATTTTCATGATCACTACAATCTAAACATCTCAATCTTGAGATCATTACAATCTCGTGAGTCAACCGTTATCTATCCTACATATCCTCATAATATACAATTGTTGCTCCCTCCTTATACGCCCTTAAAACCTCCCCATTCAGTAAATGAGTGGTACTTAGGATTTGTTTTGAGGGAATAATAATAATAATAATAATAATAATAATAATAATAATGATAATAATAATAATAATAATAATAATAATAATAATAATAATAATAATATATATATATAGATAGATAGATAGATAGATAGATAGATAGATAGATAGATAGATTCTGAATTTTTTACGACATTATTTCTTTATTACTGTAAACGTTATTTTTATTGGGTACCCACTATGTATTAGAAGATGAACAGACAGAGAGAAATAAAAATATACGACTTTTAAAGTGACAAAAAAGACGGCATAAATTTTTGAAAAAAGAAATATATCGAAATAAAGGAATATTGAACAAAAATTAATCTATTTTTCATCTGACATTCTTACAAAGTAAAAAACAAGATATTTAAAAGTATATTTTTATTTTTAATGTTTAAATATGTATTTTAATAGACGCACTGCCTTCTCTCTCTCTCTCTCTCTCTACTCTCTCTCTCTCTACTCTCTCTCTACTCTCTCTCTCTCTCTTTACACCAATATAAGTGACAGGACCCTGAAAACTTTCTGGATTTTTCAAAAAAAGTTTAGGGAATCAGTAAAGATTCTATCAGATAGATAAATAGATGTTGACTTATTTGGTTGTTGAGATAATTAATTACAACCAGCTTCAATGGTCGGTGTTCCGGTTTTAATATTGAATGTTGACTTCCAAAGCTTTAAACATTCAGGCGCAACACAATCTCCTTACCTATATATATATATATATATATATATATATATATATATATATATATATATATATATATGTGTGTGTGTGTGTGTGTGTGTGTGTGTGTGTGTGTGTGTGTGTGTGTGTGTGTGTACGATAGCAATTTACTTTATAAATATAACAAATTTTAAATAATAAATTTACATTATTTACCCACGGACTATTGTCCCCATCTTTGTTGTTGTTATCACAAAGTTTTTGGACGTTGTGCCCTCTGGCCGTCATCTGTCCATCCTGGTAACCCACAGGAATTTCCGGACTGAGCCGTTTATTTAATCTATGGGAGTAGACTCTTCTTGGCCGATGCGTTTCGTCTTCTCAGGGATTTTATCAAAGAAAGGGCATGGATTTTATTTTGTAACAACTATTTATATACTTGACCAAAAATGTTATTGGCCTATCAAAATGTTTAAGTTTAGGAATACTTCATCAGGTTAACTGAACAGTCAGGCAAGGTATGGAGGAAACATTGTGACACAATCCAATGTCTATTAAACGAAAAAGTTTGATATTTTTTAAATTTCATATATGTATATACTACCAACAAGGAGGAACCGGAAATGAGAAAAATTATTAGAAGTGTTGAAAGGATGAATAAAAAATGATAAAATAAACAAAATTTTCGCTGGTTTGATTAGTGAAACTTGCAAGTATATCTAAACAAAATATAACTTTCTAAGAATCTTTACGTGACAGCAATATTTTGGAGGTGCAGTGCCACAGACTTGTACAAATCTTGTGATTATTTAATGCAAAAATAACGCCCAAATAAATATTCTATGTCAATATTATTTCTTCTTTTGATATATTCTAACTTATTTTCGTTTTTATTACCCTATCCGGGTTTTTTTTTTTATTTACAATGTCACAAAATCCTCTTTTTTTGTTAAATCTTTTCTTCATCAAAAACTTTTACATTAATTTTTTATGCTTTTGTAAATAAACCTACAAACATAAGTAAATTTGACAGTCGCCTTAGCCACATGACTTACATAGAACTTTGTCTTTCTAATCGTCCAAATCAAATTTCTCTTTCATCACCATTTGCTGACATTGCTTCAACACAGATCCTTATTAAATGTGAACGAACACAGCAACAGACACTGAAGTTTCATTAATGACGAACTTTATTTGTAAGTGTATACACGTGTGTGTATAATAGTAATTTGTTGCTTGTCGGAACGTACTTGATTTAAGAAAGCAAATAAGACAGACATCCTGGTGTACAAATGTGCAAAAGTAATCAGTATTTTAATAAGTATATAGATGTGATGTAAACATATTTAATAAGATACGGATATATCTGTGAATGTCTCCTGCCGTGAGGCAAGAATTATGGTCAAGTTTTTTATTTATTTATCTCCAAGTTCCAAACGCTCTCCCACACAACCTTACAGAGATCAGGCCACACTCTTTACCTCCAAACCAAAAAGACCACCTCCCATTTTCTTTACCACAAAAAAACGAAAAGAAGAAAAAAGAAGAAGAAATGAGTAAAAACATTGCTACGCTACGACTTTGGTAGCCTGTATCAATATTTTTCAACCTTACTAAAATCCTACACCCGTTCTTCGTCCCAGAGTTTTGACAGGGCCACACCTAGAAGTCGGACCTCCTGTGGCTCCATCTCTTTGGGGCCATTATAATTACACAGGTCTAAAACTTATATCAATGATCGTATTTACTAGCTCACTTGTGCCAAAAAGAAAAAAAACACCTGTAGAAGCCTTCACACATTGACACTCCACGCATACAAATATAAAGACATTTTTATGTTTAACATTCTTTTTATAGATACAAGTATTTAAGTAAATGCTCTGTTTATAATAAACAGTATTAAATAACATTTACCGGCCTGCATGTCTGAGAAATTTTCATAGAAAATATTCGTCCTCCGACAGGATTCGAACCTGTATCCTATACGGAACCGTCATATAGCCTGACGTGCCTTAACCGATTCGGCCACTGGGGATCGTTCGGTTGGCAAGGTCGAATTTACTGCTTATAAACTTCAATCTTCCATGAATCTCTCACGTACATTCATAACTGCTCATGGCGTATCAAATGTAAACAAATGACGTCACACATTATGAAATGGACAAAGTCCGACAATTATTTAAAGACATTTTTATGTTTAACATTCTTTTTATAGATATATAAATAGCATATATATATATATATATGTATATATATATATATATATATACTGGTGTAAAATAAAATTACAATATCTTGAAGGAAGATCTTAATTTTAACATGATTATAGCATGTACATCCTGGAGAGGCTCTTGATACTGCGATACAATTTTACAATCTTTGAACACCTTGGGATGTAATAAGACTCACATTTGTGCCTCATCCGTGACTGAGCTTTAGACGATGTCGTATGCTGCAATAAGTATTTTGAATTACTTCAGCGCAAACAGATATCAAGCCATAATTGGAGCTGTTTGAGAAGAGTTGCATTCAAAAGTAACTCGTCAATAGCGCTTCGATACTGGTTGCATTTTTAAAATGAACATTCTTACACTCATAGATGCACTCGTAGTACAGGCACTCGCCTGGATGGATGCATCGTAAGAGTCCTCGAAGCAGAGCACAGATCAGAACAAATGTGGCCACAAGAGTATCAACAAATACCGATGGGAATTGTTTGGACTACAGACATTCAAACACCAACTTACACCAAAACATGTCTCCAGCGGTGCACCAGAGGAATCGAATTTCACAATGATAAGAGAAGGTTTTGTTTCACTGAATCAATAGGCAATTGCATGCGTGACAGAGATCTAGGGAAGGACATTTCCCAGTGTGTATTTCCCAACGATCTATCTCTGGCATCTTAGTGTCATATAGATTCAGATCATTGTTCAAATTGTTATACAGTCATTTCTGTAACAAGAAAATTGTGTACGACTCCAGCAGGATAATAATGCCCACGAACAACTTTCCTGGTTGGTATGATTGCCTGACCTGTTCCCATTGAACATGTATGGGACGATGCCAGATTTAGCCACCTATCGTTTTTCTTCTATTTTACAGAGAGGAAGAAGGCTAAAAATACATCGCACGATGGCATTTACTCGCTGTACGATTCCATGCATCGAGTGTTACCAATCAAGTTGGATATACAATATATTAATATGGGCTCCAAGTACTATTGATACAACTCATATTTTGGAAACTGTGCACGTATTGATGTGTATACGTGATTACTAACTGTAAAACAGCTATATTATTTGTACATCTTGAGTAAATAAAAACCTATATTCATTGTACTGCAATTTTATTCCGCGTATAATCTGAAGCAGTGAGTCTAAGAAACATAAAACATTGGAGGTGAATATGTCTTGGGCTCATTTTTGGTACACTTCCATCTTAAGTGAAAAAAGTCAGCAGATCGACCATTTGGGAATCACAATCTTATTTCTATTAGCAAGCAGTTTGCAACTTTTTAATTGTTAAGAACGTTTAGGCCATTAGGTACATTTCTAATTTCCATTCTCGAGACTTACCTACTATTCCCTTCCACACACACACACGGTGGCAGGATGTGACACATGGTCGGTTTCATATGGTGTGCCCACACACATGCATATTGGCCAAGTATTAAATGTGCTCAGTTCCCACAACTACTATCAGGCAAGTGTTATAATCGTTTGACCATCCTACTTTGGTGTAATAGTGGAGGTGCTGCCGATAGATTGGAATCTCTGCGACCAGGCTTGTCTTGGTTTCTACTGGGAACAAGAACACAACGCCACGTCACACCTGGAAAACAAGAACGCAACTAAGAATGAAAAACATATAAAACGTATTTAATTACGTCTCCAGGATGTGAAACGTAAGTTTCATGTAGGATATAAATATGTGTATATATTGGCCAAGGATAACATTTCTAATTACCCGCGGCCAATGTCACGCTGGCGTCGGAATCCCCCGGCCATTTTTGTTGTTGTAATGAGGAGGGTGCTGCCGGTGAGTCGAAATCCTCGGGGCAAGGGTCATCTTATTGCAGTCTGCTCAGTGAATAAAAGCAAAAACATAGTACCAATGGTCAGAAACTCTATTGACGAAAAATGAACAAATACTACACTCTAATCGCTACCAGAAGACCTCAGAATACTTTGAGATTATTTTTATTTTTATATTTTTTAGAATGTTTACACCTGTAACATTGAAAAGAAAGAAAGAATCACTATTTTCTAAAATGGAAAATAATATACTGAAAATAAGACATCTGTAGTTTTAAGGCGTCTAATGTTAAATGTTATAACAAAGAAATTAAACAAATGGCGATATTGACAACCTGAAAAAAGATGTAAAAGCATTATTTTTATTTGCATTTATATACTATATGATTGTACTCAATACTCATTGAGTGATATTAATGGGCAATGTTTTAATGATTGATTGATTTGTTTTATGGCTTATCAACCTTTGCAGGTTATTTAAAGCCAGAAAATATTTTTACATTGTAAGAATTTTTGGAGATAATAATGATTTACTTATATATGTCTTGCTAATTAACCCATAGGTAGGGGGAGAAGACGCGAATTCATACTATTCCCAAGGGCATTTGCGCATAACTGAATATAAGGAACCCGACAGGAATTGGAATTCGGCTCTCCGATTTCCAATTCCGAGCCGTTATCCATTACATCACCCACACCTCCAGGTATTCACAAGCAGCCACCTATCTAGGGATTGACCAGGCTCTGGGATGTTTCAATGTCATATGGTAGTAAGGTTACAGTATTAGATATCGGCGCGGGAAGTGAAATCAGCAATTCGAGTTCAAATACTGATTTAAGTCAGTGGCCTTCATTATCGCACAAATTTCCTACAGCTCCGTGTCAAATAGAATGGTATACAGGTCTCTCTTACCATGGGTAGCAACCAGTCTAAGTAAAGGAAAATGGGAATTCCAAACCATGGAGAAGGCAATGACAAACCATTCCACTCTATTTCCGAAAAATATAAGGCAATTCACTGATAATAAATAAAAGGAATCTGTGGAGAGCCATGACCGCCTACGTCCTGAAGTGACATGGCATAAAAAGTCACTGCGGACAGTTTAGAATTCTGATTCCGACAATTAGCATGGTTTTCGAATCCACCCAAAAGATAAATGAGTGACTACATTAAACTAAGAAAGTAATAAATAAGTGAATAAATGACAAGTGCAAAGAATTACATTGCACTTAGAGACCGAACACTTCTTGTAAAGTTTATGGAAGTTAATTAGTATATATATATATATATGTGTGTGTGTGTGTGTGTGTGTGTGTGTGTGTAAATTTAATGAATATGAGTTTTTCCTATTTTTTAATTCACGACTGAACAAAGCTAACTCGGTAAACAGCTGTTAAATCATCAAGTGATTTTTGATACATGCGGATGTGTGTGTGTGTGTGTGTGTGTGTGTGTGTGTGTGTGTGTGTGTGCAGCGTACCTCTGTGTGTGCGCTCTCGCGCGTGTGTGTGTGTGGCTGTGCTTTGTTAATTTCCCACGTTATTCTATCTAGATATACATTGACACAAACACACGTACTTCTCTTTTGACATTTAGAATATATATTTATATGTAATTCAGATTTTACAAGTCGAACAAAGCATCATTCACGACGTGAACTTGTTCCTTCCACTTACCTTTACTTGAAGACCAGACCAGACTAGGAACTACAGAAAAAAAAACATATTTCATTTTTCCAAATCAACTTCTCATCCTCCTCACCATTGCCTTTCAATGAGACGTCTCTCTCTCTCTCTCTCTCTCTCTCTCTCTCTCTCTCTCTCTCTCTCTCTCTCTCTCTCTCTCTCTCTCTCTCTCTCTCTCTCTCTCTCTCTCTCTCTCTCTCTCTCTCTCTCTCTCTCTCTCTAGATAGATAGATAGATAGATAGATAGATAGATAGATAGATATTTGTGGCGGGAATATATCCATGTTAGGAAATGAAACACGAACACACAAATACATACGTATATATATATATATGTGTGTGTGTGTGTGTGTGTGTGTGTGTGTGCGTGTGTGTGTGTGTGTGTGTTAAGTGTATTGGGACAGATCATTATTCAAACGTATATTGTTAAATATAACAGACAGATATATACACACGCGCGCACCCCCCCCCACACACACACATATATATATATGAGTATGTGTGAGTAAGTGTGTGCGCGCGTGTGTGCGTGCGTAAAGAGAGAGAGAGAGAGAGCAAATATATATATATATATATATATATATATACAAAGGTGGACCAATGAATCTGTACGTATGAAGGAGATTATGTTAAAAATACAGCGCGTCTTTCGTTGTTAGGCTGCGTTCTTTACACAGAATGAACTGCGTATACTCTCTTCTATACTCAAAAATCAAATTTTATAAGAAATTCTACGAAGATGAAGATATCACTGATCCTCACTCTGTTGTTGTCAAATAATCTTCCATGTTTTTCTTAGTAATATAAAGATATATCAAAAATAATATATTAAAAAGTTAA